>ML776873.1:1918464-1936509 GCA_009831015.1 Picea engelmannii | reverse complement strand
GTGTTGTATCTACATGTGCATTTTCCTTGATGTCCAAATAACTTCATCAATATTGTGGTCCAAAACCCATGACTAGGGTTGACATCAATGACAACAACCAATCTTCCAACAGATACACAATGTATTTTTAGTGGCTATACCTTTTTGTCAATATAATTATGGATCTGCAGTATATTTTATGGTGGCCATATCTTGCAAGTCTTTATCACCCAAGCATAGGTATGCCTGCCTTGGGTTTGAAACATTTCATAATATTTGTTGAATGTTTGTTTGTATCTTCTACCAAGTTCTCCGAGTCCACACCCTTGCCTTAAAGATTTGTAAAGTGTTTCGGCCATCATTCTCTCTTCTGACCTCACACTTTAGGGGGCATTCTGTTACACATAAAATTTGCACACCTAGGTACCTCGCCCTAAGTGTCGTAAAGTGTCGTATAAGTGTCTCATACACGTTGACACCATGGAATAGCCTATGTCACAATCCATAGTCAATGTGGAGGAGCAATATATTACATGAAGGCAAAGAAATACTAAGTACACATGAATTATTATTAATATTCATGGAAAAGAAATTGATTAAGTGAGAATTAAGTGCACATGAATTATTATTAATATTCATGAAAAAGAAAGTAATTAAGTGTGAGTATCTACCTCACATTTGGTTTCCTATTTTTTAGGGAAGGTGGAGGATATCATGGATGGTTGAAATATTTCCTCTCTAAAATCCTTAAGAGATATTTCCTCCCCAAAATCTTTAAGAGATATTTTCTCCCTAAATATCTTAGAGATCCCTTTCTTAGTGGATCTGATGAGAGATTCTCTCCATGGTGGTTAAGTCTCCAAATCTTATATAATGAGGGATTTCCATGGAGGAGGGGGAATGGAGATTGAGAATTATACCAAACTTATGATCTCATGAGTGGTATGTCATTTGGAGCATCAAAATTCTGCGTGTGGATTGTTTAAGAAAGGGTTTGGACAAGGGGAACTTGATGAAGCTGCTGCACTCACATCTATGGTTGTAAGTTTTCTTCATTATTGTTCTCATTAATATAATATGCTTGGCCTGTTTCTTTCAAGTTTGTGTTTGATCTCACATGAATTTGTCTCTAATAGATAAATCTATTTTGAACTAATCTCAGTAGAGTAGGAAGCTGGTTGTATCTTTGTTTGTCTACAGGGCTTATCGAGGAGTTTAAGATTGGAGCTCAACTCAGACTGTGCAGGGACAAACACCAATAAAAAGGTACTTCTTTTCTCCTTCCTCCTCACACATTAGTTTATCTAGATCTAAAAGGAAGTCAGTGTCCATGTTAAGCACCTTATTTCTTAAGAGTTAAGAGTCTAGCTCTCAAGAGGAGATCTACCTGTCCGCAGGGAGATTTTCCTTCAACAGTTTCAAGCTGATCACTTTAGGGTGCAATACGATGAGAATCCTCCCTTTTTCATGACATTGATAATGAATAACAAGAGCCTAAACAACTACATGCTATATTCAGGGGCCGGTGCTAACATGATGTCCCTCAAGGTCATGCAACAAGTAGGTTTAAAAGTCACACGACCTTACAAGAATATGTGTATCTTTGAATCTAAAGCCATACCCACACATGGGGTGATTGAGAATGTCGAATTTTAGCTTCAAGAATACCCCAATAAATCCATCCGCATGGACATAGTGGTATTAGACGTCCCATATGTGTGGGGGATGTTGTTGTCTAGGAAGTTTGCTACAAAATTGGGAGTTACTCTTGAGATGGACCTCACTTATGTCAATATACCTTTGAAACATGGAATTATAGGTCATCTCCCGAATGTACCTGTGACTACAACTCATGTGAAAGAACCTAGAGATCCCATGAAAGATGAAAAAACACATGAGCTAATCATACAAAATATTCCTAAGTTTTTTCCGAATGATATGTATTTTGTAACAGAGGAAGATTTGATCAGATTCAGTGGCCCAAGAAAGAATATTACCAAAAACTCCTAGAAAAGTATAAAGACAAGGAAGCCGAGACTGTGAAGATACTAAAAACATCAGAAGATAATGTATTGATTCATCCTTCCTGGCAGGAAGTGTTTACAGTAGAATCCCCCCCCCTCCCTCCACACAATACACCAGGGTCGTTCAAGGAACAACCAAGTACCAAAATAAGAAAGTACAAGGAACGGGACATAGTGTGGATGTGGGATACCCAGAAGGGAGAGCTAACTAATGTCAAAGGAAGTACTCAATCGTGGCTCAGACCTTTCAAAGTTGGAAGAGAATCAGTTGACGACTCATACTACTTGTCCACTTTGGAAGGAAGAAGGGGCCCATTACCGATCAACGAGCACCTCCTCAAACCTCACCAAGGTGGGGGAACCTGACCTCACAGGTAAGTACAAGTAAGTAGGTAGGCATTTTGCATTCACTGTATTATACCATCTTAATTGCATGTTAGAATAGTTTGCTTTCACATTCACACTTATGATTGCTTTATTTCAGTCTTATATATATATATATATATATATATATATATATATATATATGCTGGGGTGGTATCACCACCCCAATTGGTTACTAATGTTTTCTATTGAGATCAATTAGGTTGCAAGTTATGCCAGATATGTTGAGGTTCTCATGCGCTCTATGGTGAGCACATGTCCTCGAGTTGGACCAGATGTTATCCCCCACTTTCAGGGATAAATAGGATATTATGTCTCGAGGCCCATAGGTCCTAGACATGGAGTACCAAGAGCCATATCGACTTGAGCATGGCCCTGGAGGGCCCATATTTTTTCCCTTTCCGCGCCTCCACTTTGTTAGAAGCATCGGTAGCATCCATCACCTTCGGCTTGGTCCTACATTAGAGATGGTTCTTTCTCCATGGGGTAATGAGTCCGGGTATCATGGTATGTGTCACTCTGATCCTCAAAACCTTTGAATATGTGCATTTAATTCCTTTGTTCCTAACAGGTGCTTGGATCTTATGGTTGTGCACTTGACCATGTCTGGGGGGAATCATAGGATGACCTAACAAGCTTGTGTCCATTAGGTTTTGTGTTTCCATTGCGGGGATTTCTGAAAAGCCATAGTTTGTTCCCGTCATACATACCACTTTCCATCTTATTTCCCTCTCACCCATCCCGTTATATTGGTCAGGGCATAGATTTATCCATTCATTTAGGGGTTGTACCTTACCTTGTGGGAAGAATGGGCTAAAGGCATGGGGGGAAAAGAAGATGAAAATAAAATCCTAAGAATAAAACCTCAAGATGCTTCACCCAAGGATCCCTAAGAAAGAAATAAAAAGCTTCTCAGCCAGAAATAAAGGGACCCATAAAAAATAAATCAAGGCCTAGTTTAGGGATGGGGAGTCTCATCACGATCTAGCTCATTACGTCCATGGGTGTCTAACGATATGACACTACCAGCATCGGGTCACCACGTCATGGTAGTGGCTTTTGGTTGCATATCCAAAATAAAGGGGCTCACATCACGAGCCAACCTTCTCATTTTCGTGAAAGTACTTGTGGGTAGCATTGCCACCTTTGGTCACCAAGCCAGGGCAGTGTCCCTTGACTAACTTCTTGAGAGAAAAAGCAATAAAAAGATAAAAAACAATAAGACAAGACCTGGTTAGAGGATAGGAGGTCTCATCACAAGCCAACCTATTAGGTCCATGAGCATATAGCGGTATGAAACTACCAGTATCTGGTCACCACGCTAGGGTAGTGGCTCTTGGTGGCATAGCCAAGAGAAAGGGGGTCTCATTACCAACCTTCTCATTTCCATGAAATTTTTGTGGCTAACATTCCCACCACTGGTCACCATGCCAGGAAAGTGTCCTTTGATTAGCATCTTGGAAAAAATGAAGATTAAAAGGCATGGATGGGCATGGAAATATTTGCATCCATGACAGGTGCAACTCACCCTCCACAAAGGCACCCACTGGTAAGCCATCCCTTCTATCACTTCACCTTTCTCCCAGGCATCCCCATCCACCTCACCCACCTACATGAATTGGATTTGATACTTTCCAGAAACATACCTCTACCAGTAGACACTAGCCCAATAGGGCGTCTTGTCACTTCCCCCAAACTTGTATTGTAGACTTGTATAATCTCTTTGATCACTTGACTGGGGTAAAGGGGTTTTATGCACATGTTTAATAAATATTGATGATTAGATGTGTTTGGCATTGCTATGATCTCTGTGACTTATGATCCCATCGAGGGCGTAGTTGTTGATGTGCAGGATCATGCCCAACGGATAGGTACCATGTTGGACAGGTAAACATGGGGAGATGATCATTTTGGACCTCCATGGGGATTAAGAGACCACCATATGGATGTTGATACCCCAGTAGGGGGTAGATATAGGGCATAGAATTTTTACCAGGGAAGAGAAGAAGAATCAACCAGAGGCACCTGAGCAGACATGTACCTAGGGGGGTTGACCCTTCTTCACATGAACATTGGCCTTGGAAGGCCCAAGACATTTCCCAGGAAGCCCATGACATCACCCAACAGTATGGACGTTTTGGGAGGCAGATATGGAAGTTTTGGCATGTGTGGCAGCTTGGAGAAGCCCAAGGAGGGCTAAAACATTTTTCTAGGAGGTTTCATTTTCCCTAAAAGGGGCTAACGTCACCCTAGAAAGGGGATTACGTCTCACTATTGCTTGATTAGGGTTTAATTTTAAGACATTTAATGTAAAACAATATGATTTTAGTATTTTGGTCATGTCAGCCATTTAATGACCTAAAGTGTCATTTGGGTCATTGCTATTGTATAAATTGAAGGTTTTTACCTTCATTTTTTCATCATCTCTCACTCACTCATTAGTGAGGTCTGAAATTTGTGCCCTTATTAGGGTTATTGGCTGAAATATTGAGGCACACTTGTTGAAGGAAGATTTTATTTGCCATTTTTGGCATTTGTCTTGGTGGAAGGTGTTACAACTAGGGTTTTGCTACATGGTTTCTTGGTTTCTGTAAGTGAATTTTTGCAAACACTTCTTAATTGAATGGTTTTAGTTTCATTTACTTGCCTATGTTATTATATTTTGCTGAATCAAACCCTAGGTGACAAAAACTAGTCAAGATTTTGATCCATTTGATTTTTTGAAGAGGATAGAGTCGTGCCATAGCAACACTTTATCCATCTTCTTCTAGCTAGCCATTTTTTTTATTTGTTGAGCTAAGAAGGAGAAAACGCACCAAGGCCTAGGTCTCTACACTTTGGTGAGCCGATTTTCCCTAGGGTTTGCCTAGTAAAGCCTTTCCATAGCAACACATATCTTGCAAACCCTCTTGTCTTAGTTTTATGCAATCTTTGATTAAGTTAGTCATTTTTTCCATTGAGCTAAAGAAGGAGGAGAGAGCATTGAGGCCTAGAATTTCTACACCAAAGTGAGCCTTTCTCCCCTAGGGTTTCATATTTGAGGCCTTGCCATAGAAACACCTCAAATTTTAACTCTATTGTCCTTAGTTTCATCATCATCACTTAATCCTTCAACCCTTCCATCCTCTTTTGACTCCATATACCCTAGGAGCGCACTGATGTAAGGCCTTGTGTGTTGAGTAATTTGATCATTCAAAAAACTAAATACTTTGAACAAACCCTAACTCTTACTAAACTTAGCCTAGACTAATTCTTCTAACTCTGGTGTTGATGTCATATTCTTGTGCTATAAACACCTTTGTGTAGCTATCGTTCTTATCTTTCCTATATAGTTTCTTGTTTCTTTGTCTTGGGCAGGTACTCTTATTGGTTATTACTTCCATTTACCTTTATGGGATATAATCTAGGACTTTCTGATCAGGTGGTGACTTGTAAGGGGGATTATCATCACTTAGCCCTTATAATCCTTCTTGCCTTCTCAAAACCCCAGGTCATCGGGGACGTCTCCCCTGGGCCTTACCTCACTAAACAAAAAGAACCTTCCCATCGAGGTGACAGTGGGTGGGATTAGTTCAGTTACGCCAGTTTGACCTCTTTTCATCAAGCCATTATCCTAACTACAAACTGTTCGATAACAGGGATCATGCTCATTTCATTGGAGAACATGAACCTGATCGGAAAAGAACAAAAGAAGATGATCTGGATGAACTATATCTTTTTTTATATCTAAATTATTGCCTCTGAATAACTTGATTCATACCAAGTGATATTGATAGCTATATCTCGTTTCCTTCCACACTAAAACTTCAGGAAGTAAAAGAGCTAGAGAATTGTTGTATCATGAGGGTCAAATACAAGTTGTGAAGAAGTATCAATATTCATCTAGACATCATACATATGAAAGAAAGTAGTCCGACAAATGCACGCTCCAGGTGTTCACTCTCCATTTGATTTCAATTTTAATTTTACTAACATTAGATTTTATGCAATTTTTTATCTTATCTTGTTGGATAATTATCCATGGTATGGGAATCCAGCAAGGTCTCATTTAAAATCAAGAAATAGTTTATGTGCTTGAGGGTGGCATATGTAAATTCCTATGGTTGGGTGACAATAATGCGACATTGTCTATGGTAAAATGAGCACATTAGAATAGAAATCATGGTGTTTTGGATTTTCTTGATGAGAAGACCTGGCCAATGGATGATGAAGCCACCTAGATAGGAAGCATAATTCATTTGAAGTATAACTCAGATTTTAATATTAAGGCTTGGTATCCAACACCAATTATATCCTATAGAGACTCTCAGGTTATTTTAGGCTCAAAAGAAGTCAATGTTCAGAGGGAGTAGGCATAAAAGTCCCTATATTTGAGATTGAGTTACTCCCAGGGCCATATGGCATAGATTCATCACTCTTCATATCATCATGAAAAGTTAGTAGAGCCAGAAGGGCCTACCCAGAACCATTACAGTAATCAAGAAGAGATCATCATGGTCCCATGAAACTTTTCATGATGCAAAGCTATATAGCATTGATGAGTCATATCAGAGGGAGAAGATGGCTCTGAAGATTATATAGACTCAGAGGGAGTCAATCTTCAGAGAGATCATGGAGACTTAGAGTGAGCCTAATCTCATAGAAGATAAGATGGGAAAAAGGATACATCTTCAAGGAATGACAGATAGATTCCATGAGTTGAGAAGACTAGATCATATCTTTAGAAACTTCTAGGAGATGTGAAATATCCTGGGAATATTACCTTGTTTTAGTGACAGAGGAGGGAGCTAGCCAGAAGGACTGGGATATGGATTTTTCCTTGAGACTAGAAGGGAAGTCAGTGGTGAATTCCAATATTGATCTAGCAGATCAATCATATTGTAGATAATAGTATAAATATGTACACAGACTGATTTGTGTCCAGAGGATTCTCCCAGCAAGAGGGAGAATACTATGATGATACACTTGCTCCAGTAACCAGAAGATGTTTATATATAAAAACCATGTTCCATTAAAAGAAGTCGGTGCAGTATCAGATTTAGAGGGAGTACATGAATTCGTTATTGTGATGGAGTACTAGAGGATATACTCTCAAAGTTCAACAGCTATAGTGAGAATGGAGCAGTCATTCTCAGCCTCAAAAAGAGAAATTGTAGGTGTAGAGTCCCAGTTCCATAAGGAATAGTTGTAGAGAGAGTAGAGTACATATGCTAAACCAATGAAATAGATATTGATTTGCAGAAATCACATAGATCCAGCACATGATTGTGTATATTAAATTGCAGTCGAGCAAGTGTACTAGGTTGGTACAATGTGATGTCAAAATTTGGTTCAAAGAAAACGAGCACAGATATATTTTTTGTGGTGAAATACATGCTCACCTAATTATGAAAAATCATGTGATGAGGTACCTAAAAGTTATAGCCGATTATGGACCCAGATATATCTTGGAGTGTGAGATAATATCACAGATTCAGATTGGGTAGGCAGTGTCACAGACCAGAAAAGTACATCCATATGTTTATTTAGTATGGGATCAGTTGTGATCTCATGATCGAGTGAGAAGCAGACCTATATGGCACTCAGTTCCACAGAATAATAGTATGTTGCAACATTGTCATCTTGTGGTGAATAAGTGTGGCTTCATAATTTGATAGTATAAATGTTTGATCTCGAGTTGGAGGAAACCTGTATCTTTTATGACAACCAGAGTTGCATAAAGTTGTCAATGAACCTAGTGTGTCATGACAAGTTCAATCTAATCGAGATAAAGTACCATTATGATACAAAAGGGAGAATAAAATATATAGTATGTTCCTACTGACGAGAAAGTAACAGATGTGTTGACCAAGCCTCTATCCATAGTTAAGTTTGAGAATTTTAGAGAAAATATTGGAGTGATCCAGAAAGGATTTCCCAGTAGCAGGAAGTGATGTGTTCCCTAGTAGTGGGAAGTGATGTGATCCCCATTAGAGGGAGGTGATGAAATCCCCAGTAGATTGAAGTCATGAGCTACCCCATCACAGGTTGGTAACCCCAATGCAGGTTTGTACACTACCCTAGAAACACAAGCTGGTATGATACCCCATCATGGGTTGGTAACCAAAACACAGACTAGTACGCTACCCTATCATAGGTTGGTAACCCAAATGCGGGATGGTACGATACCCCAATGAATATTTGTATGCTACCCCAACATAGGTTGGTAACCCCAACACAAGTTGGTACGCTACCCCAGCATAGGTTGGTAACCCCAATGCATGATGATACATTATTATGGTGAAAGTGCAATACTTCCTATGATATATAGATCTGTTATTGACAGCAAGATAATGACCAAGTATGCAAAAGCATTGAAACAATGATGATGACCATGACAAGAAGAATACCTTCCTTGCTAAGAGGGAGTGTTGAATATTGAGTAGCTTCATAAGATATCCTTATTGTATTTTACCAAGAAAAACCCTAAAGAATGTTATTATATTATATTTATTAAGACAACCCTATTGTGCCTTTGTAAAAGTCGTCCCTATTGTGCCTTGACAATTAAATGTAATTTAGGAGGGTAAATTGACAGGTCGGCCCAGACCTAATTTAAGGAGGCTAGACTACTATTTATAAGGGAGTCTATCTCGTCACTTACTCACTCACTCATAATCTCTGCAACAAGAGGAAAAAGTGTGCAAGTCTTGGAAGAGAAGATATTGCAACTGGGGGTGAATTGAAGGAGGGTTTTCGTCTATATCTTGGTATCTCTTGGTATCTCTTGGTTAAGTAGTGCACTACTCTTCCTAGTGAAGGAGTAGAGGAGGATATTTTTCCTTATTAGTTCTCTCTTGAGGAGAGAGGCATTGTTCTTGGTTGGTTAATCTATATTCATGAACTTTACTGGGTTTTATCCCCATAGAGGGTTTCCCATGACAATATTTGTGTCTCTTTTGTTTCTATGATTACCTCTCTTTCAATGATCTTATATATGTAGCTAATGTACTAAAGAAGTTTTATAATAAATAAGAACCGTGACTGCTAGTTGTACAAGTAAAACATCAATACCTTCAAGTACCTTAGAACACTCTTTGCACCACACCAATGTCCTTCACAAAGTTTTTACATGAACCTAGAAAGGATCCCAAATACAAATCAAATATATGGTCTAGCAGTGGTAATATACATAAGAATCCCCATAGACCACCTATATTTAGTTGAATCCTCAAATTCATTCCCTTCTTTCGATGTTAGCTTCAATTGTTTCTTCATTGGAGTAGAGAGAGAATTACAATCAGCCATGCCAAATTTATTTAAGAACTCTCGAATGTGTTTTTGGGTGCTTAATATATACCTTAATTGCCGAGTTACTTCAATATTCAAGTAGTAGTGAATATGTCCCCACAATGTCCCATGTTTGTAATCTCAAAACCCTTCTTCAATTATTTCTTATGGATGCAATATATGCTTCATTGTTCCCTATTATCAAAACATCATCTAAACACACCACAATATATACAACAATTTTTCCAACTTGCATTGATGACTTTGCATGCCTTATGCTTTTGACCCTTATGATTTTCAATGTGAATAGAGTTTTTTAGCTATCTAGTTCTTTCTTAACTAGTTCTCTCCTTTATTCCTCTTCACACTAGGTTGAGTTTACTTCGGGACTTTTTCACTTTATCCCATATTGTTTGTGTTTTTAGTCTCTTGGGTGGTAAATCCTATAAATAATCACTCATCGATATCATATGACAATCTTGTTTTATTGTATGTTTTGCTTTTTCTTGAGTATAATGATAGGATTAAAAAGATGAATTCTCATCAAGACTAATATTTTCAATACTCTCAATCACATTATCCAAACGAACTTAAGAATCCGATGAAGTGGTTGGAACTTCTTCATGAGGGGGAGATTGTGCGTCAAAAGGAGATTCCATAGATTGATCCAATATAGGTATCCCCCCTTCAATATGTGTAATATCATCATTATATTCATGATATTTATTTACACAAGTTAATATATCCAGATGATCTTGAAGCTACCTCTCAATAGATTTTTCATTCTTGGAGGATTCAAGAAAGATTACATCTCTAATACCATTGACAGGAAAGGTATGGGAAGAATTGTAACTCACACTTAATTATTTCATTAACGTGAAGCTCAATAAATATACAAATGGATTATTGTTGGTATTCCCCTTCTAGGTGACTCTTCCTATCATCTACGACTCTTCATATTTATCCTTTAAGATATATTTACAATAATATTTACGCAAGAAACACAATACCAAGGATTACATGTCCAACATCCCCACCTTAATATGAAGGGGTGTTTGTGAGTCCAAGCATCATTCTGAACTTTTCAATTTTTTCTCTTCCAAGCACTTTTGTGAAGATGTCCTCAATTTGCTCATTTTTGTAACAATGTCTCAAGTGAATAGTATTTACCTCTACATGATATCAAATCAGATGATATTTTGTTTTTATGTGCTTACTTATATCATACTCGAATATGGTATTATTGGTCAACTTGACTACAGAAGAATTGTCAACTAGAGGAGGAGTAGAATTCACTTGTTTCTCCTACAAATATTCAATTATTTTATTGATCCACACAATATCTTTCATTGTTTCTACAACTTCCACATATTCTACCTCTTTTGTAGAATCTGTTGGAACTGACTATTTATGTGATCTCTTAGAGACAACTATTGATCCAGGAATCATGAGATAGCCTGAAGTTGAAACTCCATTTTCTTTCACCCCAACAAATTTTGAATCAAAATATCCAATCAGGTTGAATTCATTCACCTTAGAGTACTTTAGTTCAAAATATTTAGTTCCCTTCAAGTATTTTAGAACTCTTTTTGCAATAGACCAATATCCTTCACAAGGTTTTTTCATGAACCTGGAAAGAATTCCAATAACAAATGAAATATCTAGTCTAGTGGTGGTAAGGTAAATAAGACTTCCCAAAACTTGTTTGTACTTGGTTGCATCCTCAAATTCATTCCCTTCATTTTATGTGAGCATCAATTTCTGTAGAATTAGAGTGGAAATAGGATTACACTCAGTCATGTTGAACTTATTCAAAAAAAATTGAACATACTTCTTTTGGGAGATGAATATGGACTTTGAATTTTGATTCACTTGAATGCCCAAATAGTGGTGAAGATGTCCCAAATCTATCATTGCAAATCCTTTCTTCAACTTTTTCTTTACGGATACAATATTTGTTTCCTTGTTACATGTTATCAACAGACCATCTACATATAATACAATATATACAATAGTTTTTCCAACTTTATTGACAAACAGAGTTGCATCGTCAAGATTGTAGTGCTTGAAATTCAATTTCAAAAGATGCTCAGTTAGATTTTCATACAAGGCTCACAGTGCATGGTTTAGGCCATATATGTATTTTATGAGCTTGTATAATTTCTATTCTTGTCCCTTCACAATAAAACCTTTGGGTTGATGAAAACATTCTCTTTCAAGTCTCCATCAAGAAAGAAATATTCACATCCATTTAATGAATTTTCCATCCATTATGTGTTGTCATAGAAAATAGAGTATGGATGGTAGCCCATTTTTCTATGGGGGAAAAAGTCTCCTCATAATCGATACCTTCTTTCTGTGCAAATCTGTTTTCCACAAACCTTGATTTGTGTTTTCCAAGTGGAGCCATATTGTTTCTACTTGTTCTTGAATACCCACTTGTGGCTGATTGGTTTGGTTTCGAATGGAGGATCCACCAACTCACACGTCCCATTCTTGATGAGAGCATCATATTCCTTCTACATGGCTTATTTCCACTCATCATTAGAAGTGGCTTCTTCAAAGGAATTTGGTTCAAAATTAGTAGATAATTTGAAATCACAATCATATGAAATTCCCATGTCATCTACATCACCTAAATTTGAATTATATACATCACCTCCATCTTGTCTTAAGTAACTTATTGTTCTTCTCTTCCTGATATCATCAAGATGAACACTTTCAAGTGTTTTTATGAGCCATTTTGGTGGACCTTTTTGATATGGTCCAGGTTGCTTAGCTAATTGAGATGGCTTTGAATTCTAATTGAGACTCATATTTTCAATCCTCTCAATCACATCATTCAAATGAACTTCAGGTTCTAATGAAGTGGTTGGAACTTCTTGATGAGGGGGAGATGGTGGTTCAAAAGGACACTCCAAATATTGATCTGAGAAAGGGATCCCCCTTCAATATATGGAATCTCATCATCATATTCATGATATGACTTTACACAAGTGAATCTTTCCAGATGATTAAGCTTACTCTCAACAGTTTTATCATTCTTGGAGGATTCAAGAAATATTACATCTCTAGAAAGGATTATTTTCTTATTTTTCTCATAGTACAGATGATATCCCTTTGTGGTAATTGAGTATCACAACAATATGCACTTATGACTTCTTACATCAATCTTGTTTCTTTTCTCCTTAAGAATCAAGGCATATCAAGTGAAACCAAATACCCCGAGATGCCTTACCAAAGGAATGTGGCCATACGACATTTCATAAGGAGTCATGTTTTCAATAGCATGAGATGGACACTTGTTTTTCACATAAAATGCACATAGATAAACATCATCCCAACACATCAATTTTACATTCTTGAAAAACATAATGGAATGAACCATATTTAGGATAGCCTTGTTCATTCTTTTAGTTACACCATTCTGTTGAGGATTGTATGGAATTGTAGTTTGATTTTTGATTCTATGTTGGTGAAGATAGTTTTCAAATTCAATAGATATATATTATATTCCATTATCAGTGAAAAGTTTCAAAATCTTGTGATTTTTCTTTCAGGAAGTACACTGAACATATCCTGGTGTAATCATCAATAAAATACATGATACATTTATTTCCATTTTTAGAAGGAATATTCATGGGGCCATACAAATCATAATGTATTAGTTCATTTTTTCTACATTCTCTGGAAGTAGAATCATGAAATGGTTTTTTTCTGTCCTTTACAAGGATACAAGCATCACATTGCTTCAAGTTCCTAAGAATAGTACGAAAATTAGAAACACCATTCATTTTCAATGCATGAAGGTCGTCATAATTAATATGACCAAATATAGCATGTCATAAGAGATTGGAGGGCATTGTACCTTCATTGTGATGAGAGACGTATGCAAAATTTTGTGCATGAGAATATGTCCCTTTCAGCTTTAGTAATATTCCATCTTCCACTCCAATCATGAAAACCATGTTGTCGAAATCCTTCCTTACTTCATCTTTTATATTGAAGATATGAACAGAGTGGTGTTGTTGTTGAATGTGCACAAGGGACAACAAGTTCCTATACAGATTAGGCATATAGAGCACATTATGTAGAAGAAAATCCAATATTTGAGAAAACTTAAGTTTGATAGTTCTCGTTCTCAAAGGTTTGAGACTTGATTTGTTTGCAAAATACACTATGTCATATTTATTTTCATTGAAATATTCAAAGAACTCTCTTCAAAATGTCATGTGGTAGGTTTCCTCTTTTTCAAGAAGCCATGCATATCTCCAATAAGTATATGAATTGTTAAAAATATATTTAGTTACTCCTACATTGAAATGAGCAACAATGTAATGAGAATATTCATGTGTTTTTCCTTTCATTGGTTTTAAAGTTTTACCTTTCTCTTCTTTCAGATTCTGCGAGTATTATTTCATCTTTTCCCATGGGACTCTATAGTCATTCACTTCATGTGACCCATTATTTCCACAATGGGTACAATGAAAATTGGATCTCACGCCTTGGTTTTGTCTACCCCCTACCTCAGAAAGCATTTCTTCCACATCATATTTTCCTTCCTTCTCCTTTAGAAGAATCATATTTTTGACTCTTCCATTTTTTAGCAAGGAAGACAGTCTCACTAGTGGAATGGGTTAACTTCTTTCCAAAGTATTTCTCATGTTTTGAACTTTCTCCACCAAAGTGTCAAATGTGATGGATTTAATTTAACCACTAGCTTGTAGAGATTCAAGGTAGTGATACTATGTATGGTAGAGGGCCTTAATGAACATTGTGAGAGGGAGGTCCATCTTCACCCTAGTGGCATCAGTTTCATGAATATGGATTTGATTTCAGAAGCTAAAGCCATATGGTCATCATTCTTCAAATCTAGGTTGAAGAGCTTCACCAATAGTTGTATCAGTTCCAATTTTGAGTGAGTGTCATACAAATAGTTCAATCTATTCAAAGAACTATAGGAATCATTAATGGAAACAATATGGACTATCACCTCTTCCCTTATTGTCGTATGAATCAAAAGATATTATTTCTAGTCTTTGTCCTTCCATATGGGACAATCGTTGTATAATGTATGAATGGTTGGTTTGCTACTCTTCGGTTGTGCTTCTGTATGGCCTTCTTCTTCACTGGTAGGTTATGCTTCACAATTTCCTTTCCAAAAGTCATTGAAGATCAATGTGATTTTCACTTTTTTGTATCATTCTCGATAATTCTCTTTACCATTCATCACCATGTCGATGATAGAGATGAGAGAATGCATATTCTAACACCTCCTGTATCAAACACAATCCCAAGAGTTATAAAGGGGATGAAATTAGAAATACCACTCATATTTAGAATTCACCCTCATCTTCATTCTCCCTATCGACCCAAAAATCTTCTTTACAACATATCTTACTGTTCTAATGATGTGTGTGTGTGTGTGTGTATTTGATGGTCTCTCTTATATCCTATGCAAATCCAAAAATTCTCAATGAAAAATGGGAGGATGGATATATTTTATTGTGACTTTACATGTTGATTATTGAGGAGGAAGATCGAGTAGCAATAGATTTGGAATACTATGTTTTAATCACCATTCAAGCATGGAATATCCTCAGAGGATGTGAGGAACAATGCATAGATGGTATAAATATATTGGCAAAGGTTATAGTTACTTACATAGTGTGTTAAGGGTTCAATAACATTAATTTCCTCTATGTGTAAAAGTAAGAGGGTAAAGCACTTCCTAGAGTGAATTTTCAACCAAAACAAACCAAAATGCATTCATGGTTGAACCCTTCTACTCTTGCCATTTAAAATTGATTTATGTTTTATTTGAGTGATGGAGAATAGTCAAAAGATGTGCGTAATTTTTGGCACCCAAATTTTTACATTCGTTTTCCGCGCACGCACAAACAAAGTTGTGCACTCTCATTCCAAGGTTTTGCACATGCCTAAGGAAATGTGCAAGGGGTGCACACTAGACTGCATTTTGACAGTGCACAATAGGACTAAAATATTATTGAATGTGTGTTGGTCCTAGTTTTGATGTGGACCGAAAATCAAGAAGATGCACGCCAGAATCAAGAAAAGAATCATCTAAAAATATTCTTGAATGATTATTGCGAGGAACACAAGGGATCATGGAGTTGACAAAAGATGCGTTGGTAGGGTAGTTAATATTTCCCTGATTCTTGAAGGTTGTGTGGACTAAAATCAAGTGCTAGAAGAATGGGAGGCATTTTTTTCAGTTAAGCGAGTGGAACAGAGAAGAAAGAGACAAAGATATCGAGCAAAGAAAGATATAAAAGGAGGCATTGATATAAAAAATAAGGCTAGCTATATGTTTGGATGATATTCACTAAGTTCTTAGTATCGATCTCACTCTGATCCTATTGTAATATTGTAGTTCTTTTGAATATAGTTTTGACTTTGTTATATGATTGAGTCTTGAGAGAAGGCGCATTGCGTAGTGTGTTGTATTTATGAGAATTTACATAGAAAAGATATGATGTTCTATGGATCTCATATATATATATTTTAATATATATTGCATAATGTATGCCTCTGTTATGATGGAATATCTATGGTAAGAAATATGTGACAGTTTGATCTATTATGTGTCTACCATGTACTATTTGGATATGTGTGTGTATTGTTTTACTTCGTAGTCCTAATATTTTTTTAGATATGAATCACATGAATGCAAGTCTCGATTGATATTCTTGTGTTTATCCTCCAGCCTTGTCACAATACCTTATGGTCTACATGATCCACTTTGCATCATAGGTGATACCTTCCTCATCCTTGGCCGAGGATGGATATGTTGATTCTCTAGGGGTTTTGTTGTTTAACTCCATATGAACCCTGGTTCTAAAATCCCCAGTGCTAAGAAGGATGTGTGCAAGCATGGAATAAAACACCCCAAAAATGGTTCTATTACTAGGACTTGAAATTCTTGTCAGGGATGATGAAAGAAATAGATTAGGTGGCATCCATTTCAGGATGAAATTAAAGATTGGTTAAATGCAAAAGAGCATGAGTTTTCCCTGTGAGAAAATCGGGGGTCGAAAGTGAATGTGAAGAAATGGAAATATGACTATATTTACACAGATATGCATTATATTTTCTTTGTTGAATTTCCATGTTTATTGTTTGAATGGATGAAAAGGAAAAATGATTACAATTCTACTGTGTGGCCTTTAGAACCAATGGTTTTGGATCAAGCCAATCTTGAGATATTGAAAGTGTTGGATAATAAGTGTAATCGATCTATTGACCTATGATTTGCTTGAGAAAAATAAAGATACATTGTTGAATTTTTTGTGGAGTACACCGATTGTTTTAGCGAGGATGAAAGAAAGTTTGTGGAATATCTGAGAAAGTGGATACTGAAAGAGATTCCACTTTGGATAAAAATGTTTCTCTTGGAGAAAGGGTTGATGTGCATGGAGCTCGATCGAATGTTTGAGTATACTCCCCTAGCGTTGGGGGGGGGTGTTTATGGATTAATCTGTAAGTGCGGACACAAACCGATCTCCCTAGATCCACCTGGATCTAGAACAAATAGGACAGAATATACCTCTTTCCCTAGATCTAACTATTGAATTAAATTGGAAGTGAGAAGAAGATATGTACCTTGTAATCGCTTCCTTAAACTCTATTGTTCCTTGCTTCGCTCCAGCGCTCTTGTGCGGTCAAGATCAAAACAACACAAACCAACCAAAGTGAAAGCAAATAATATATCCAATAGCTAATCTATACATATGATCAAGGAATTATGTAATAAAGTAGATCTCACTTTATGGGAAAGAAATATATCACTGTATCATATTAATTGAAAGAGAAACTTAAAACCATTGCCTTGATGTCGTAAGGTCCCTTCCTACTGTCCTTCGTTCCCCACAGACTTCTTGCTCCAAATATTCTGAAACCATAGATCTGATAGTTGCTCACAATCTATCTTGACAAAGAAAATCTCAAAGCCACTCCAACCAAGCTAATAATTCCAAGCCAAACAAAAGCTCAAGCTAACTTTCTCCATGAGAACTCCTCTCCTTTTATAAGTTGAAGAGGATAAGGTGAGGAGGTTAGGATGATCCCACTAAATCATGAAAGCAAGTAAGATCCAAACCATTCAGATGCCACCTCACCATAGAAGCTTCCCCTTCTAGAAGATTCGAGAAAACGCTCATTTTTCCCACGTCTGGAATGTTCGCACCCTGGCTATAGTGAAACCTGCGAGAATGGGTCATTCTCGCACCCTGGATATATAGCAACCTACGAACACCTCGCACTCTAGCTATAGTGCAACCTGTGAGAATGGGTCATTCTCGCACCCTGGCTATATAGAAACCTGCGAACTTCCCTTTTTATAAGTTTTTTACATAGGAAAAAACAATTT
>ML776873.1:1872305-1901123 GCA_009831015.1 Picea engelmannii | reverse complement strand
ATGGGCCATGAGGATGGGTGAACTGAAAAGGGAGTGGGCGGGGTCATAAATTTTTGCAGAAAAATGATATGGAGGAATGTGATAAGGGAGAAGAGATGAATCTAATGGAATAGGTCTCAAATAATGGTGAAAAAATTTCCAGATTTTTTTTTTTTTTTTTTTTTTTTACAGCTGCGGGGTTATACTTTGGTTTGAAGAATGCTGCAGTGCTGAAATCCCCAAATTCTGAACCAGAGAGAAATGTTTATTTACTTAGAAATCCAAACACAGGCGCACGGAAATAGATCTCGCCGGTTTAATTTGTTTATGTTCCCCAAGGGTTAGGTATTCGAGGGTTCTACAGACAAGGGTTTGCCCTGTGTTATAGCTCTCTGATATACGTGTGTGGTCCAACAGTACTACTCGATCCAATATATCAGGGCACTAACTAAGGAGGATAGACCGTACCCTTAGTCGTACTACCCGACTACCCAGGTACTAGAGAGTATCTTCCCGAGTGCTATTCTCGGTGACACTATAGCAGTCCGATGGCCGATAGGTTTATCTACAGAGGTCTTCAGGAAATCTAGGCCGATCCATACACATGTGTTGTCTGATGCGCTACCACTCGAAGGGGTACCAACAGGGGTTACAAGGGTGGCCAATAGATGTGCGCTTAAGAACCACTTGTATTTCCTGCATGTATGAATCCCTCAACCGTGGGTTTATGTGCGTAACGACAGATCTCTGTGGCTTAAAGACGTTGGAATATGTCTCTACCCTGAAAAAAAAATAACCCACAATTTCTGCCAAGGAAAGTGATCTGATACCACTTGCAAGATACCAGATATATAAAATATGCAGAACAGAAATAAAATGCTAGAAATGGCAGAATAACAGTAAAATATCCAGCATAATCTTCACAATACACAGAAATGATATACGAAATAGCAACAAAAATAACACTTTGATTCAGATAGCAATGTTCACAAGTCTCTTCGAGGGGGCAACCTCCAGTAGAGTAGCGCTCTGTTACAATAATCTCCAAGATAGGGTTTTCATACCCTCGACCCTTATTTATACTAAATATGTCTATTAAGAGAAGCATCTAGAGGAAGATCCTTCTAGAAGCAGAAGCTTCTATTAGGTCTTCTTACATCTGCCTTATTCTATTTTATTGAAAGGCCTTATTAATATTGACCTTTATTATATCCAAATACATTGATCTACCTATGTGCGGGTTAGGACCTTAACAATGTTGTTCGTTGATCAGGATCTTAGATCAACAGCTTGATCTGTCAGTGTTGCGACTCTGCTAGCTTATCCTATCCTTCCACTTGAAAGTGATCCGATGGATGATGGGAATTTTCATAATTTATTTCTCAAACATTTTCCTCTCGTATCCTGTCTTTCCACTCAAAATTATTTGACATCTTAGATTAGTCCTCTATCCAACGGTCGAGGTCTCTTCTTCGAGAACTCGAAATTCATTCTTCTTCATGACAGATCAACGGTCCACGCTCTCCCTTTGATCGATGGTTGTGATAAAATCGCGACATCGCGTGTCAGGTGTTTGAACATGAGCCAACCCTGAATCTTCCAACTCCCAATATATGAAATACTCTAGATCAACAGCCCATGATCCTTGGTAATATAATGGTCTAGATATTATCGGGACTTCGTGTTTCGTGAAGTTGTAGGATAGCTCTCGGACATTATCCTCTTCACAGTTATACTAGATCCGACGGATGTTGGTCCTTGATGCTCAGATCCAACATATCAGATATGTACTTCTCCTTTGCACTTCCTCTGGTCACTGGGAACTGATCTAAAGGTCATCGGGTATTCAGGATTGGTGATCCAATGACCATTGTCATTCTTCCTCCTGAACTTTGCTCCTCCTGCCAGTCCTTCTATTGGAACTCGACTGCACTTCTGGAAAGTGAAAAGCACTATCTCTTATGAGCTTTGATCTCTGCATACTCACGTTATTCGTCCTGAGATTTGATTTTCATATTGTTCGCATGTTATACTGAACTTATGCTTTCCCTGTTTGCCATCATTGTTTCTTTCCTCATTGTTGCTTTTCTTTCCTGTAAGCATACTATTGTTGTTTTTGTTCTTTCCATCAATACCACACACACTCTATTGTAAACATGCCAACAAGGTCATTTGAAACAGTGATGGAACTAAAAAAATGATAATACAAGAGTGGGAATGAGCCTTAAAGAGATTCGAGATCCTATCCCTCATTAAATTACCACACTTCAGTCGGTCCGAAGTTGTTTAGTCATGTGTTTAGTTCCTCCTCACTAGAGTACAAGGGGGATACCTTTAATTATATCATTCGTATCTCATCGACCATGACATTATACATAGGGTCTTTCGTCTTCCCATTTTCAGTGAAAATACAACAAATAGTCTTAAGGAAAAGGATGCATTGTTGGAGGAGGTGTATTCTAAATATGACACATGGAGAGAAAAACACGATGTTCTCATCCCTACAATCAATGATTCTATGATCAGGTTTGCAACCCATCTGCTTGCATGCAATATTATTCATAAGTGTCGAAAGGACTAATGTCCTATTGGGGTTGTTCTCATGGTCGATTTTTGCATTGAGAGACATCAGATGGCTTGGGTCCCTTACTTATTTAAATAATTAATCACTGACTGCCTGAAATCTCAGGATGAGGTGAAGAAATTTCATTATAGTTGGGTCCTTTTATTACTGGCCATGGCGCTCTAGAAGCCAACCCCCGACTTTGAAATCGATATGGATATTGCCCCCTTCTTTATAGATCCTCGGTTCTTATTGCTCCATCATTCCAAGGATGTTTAGGAGAAGGATACCATTTCTAAATAATTCAAGCAATGGTACACCCAATTGATCAATGCTTCTGTCGAGAAAGTCTGTATCCCATCCCACATCTTCAACAAGTATGAGAATCACCTTCGATTCACATGTAATTTCCATAATGTTGTGATATTTACCCACACAAATAAAGGTAAAACAAAATTCATGCTTCCTTCTTGCATTACTGAGAGGGATATTAAATAAGAATTCGAACAATGATCAAGTGAAGACCAAACTCCTTTCTCAGATATACAATTTGAATTTGAAATTAGTACAAAAATAACTTAGGACCAGCGCAAGGCTGCAACTGAGCAGGATAACATAAAAATAGATCCTAAGAATAAAGAATCACCCAAATTTGTTGCACATTATCAGAATTCTAGTGGATATGATGTGGACATTTTTGCAGCGAAGAAGAGAAAGTGGGTGTCCAAGACTCACACCCTATCTCATATAAACATTGACTCCAGGTCCGATCATGATCATTCACCTCCATTGCAGCCAACCCCCGTTGTAGAAGAAGCCACCTTTCCTGGATCTCCATCCAAACCCCACTATAAGGCTAGTAAACATCAGTGTACAACTTCACATAAGAAAACAAAGGAGGGCTCTCCCACTCAAATATGGAAAGTCACAAAATTAATGAAAGATATTTGTGTGCAGGTTGCAAGACAAGAAGCCTCCCACAATGAAATGATCAGGAAGATGCATATTTTGGCATAAAAAATTTATCTTCCTTCCTTACCGAGATCCCCCTCTTCATATAATCCATCCATTAAGTTTTTGGGATTTAATCCTTGTCGAGTGCTCAGTATTGGTCCACTCTTAGTCATCCCTTTAGTCTCAACCAAAATTGAACTAGATTTGTCAAAAGTCCCTATAACGAACATTCATATCTTTATCACTACCATGGTCCATGATCTCGGAGAATGAAAAAAATCCATCACTTTTGAACATGCCCACCTACACCTCCACTATGAGAAATAAATTTCCAGTCATGATGCCATGCAATCCCAATTACAGCAGCAATATCGCACACGTCAGGAAGTTGAAG
The DNA here is from genome assembly GCA_009831015.1 of Picea engelmannii. Taxonomy (NCBI): domain Eukaryota; kingdom Viridiplantae; phylum Streptophyta; class Pinopsida; order Pinales; family Pinaceae; genus Picea; species Picea engelmannii. Next base: position 1,897,233 of record ML776873.1, on the reverse strand, counting down.
AGGGCTAGAAAACTTTGTGATACTTGCACATTGTTGAAGTGGCCATGCATGAAAAAAATTAGGGCCAATATGTAGTCATTCTCAGTGACCACACCGACATGGTCACTACACTTAAATAAGCATATTCCTAGGTTTCTTAACATGCAAAGGTGTAGTATAATCTTTGAGCCCTGCAGAAAATGAAAGCGGTCATCGAGCAAGTTTAGGTTCTACAGTCCTAGAATCTCGAACTACGAGAATGACTACAACAAGAAACATTGGAGGATATTGCACTCCAAAGATAGATTTCTCAGGCCACAACAATCATTCAGGAGGTTTGAAATCGTTCCCAAGGGTTTCCCACACTCATCACTCAAATATTCAATTTATAGGATAATTTACAAATCCCTCTCAAGATCACTACTCTCTATGATAGGATTCACACAATAGAGGCTGAGGTCATGCAACATAAATGGGTTGTGGGTTGTTTTCCTCCTAGGGAGTGCACCATTACGATGCTCTCCATTTTCAAATCCATGGAAGCCAAGGCAACTATTCAACTTACCCAAGATCTCTAGGGACATTTGAATGAGCCCAAGTGCCAATATAAGGACTTCGTGGAGGAATTTAAAAGAACTTTATCGTACATTGCGGTGGTAATTCCCTAAATCCATTGGCTTGAGGATGAGGAAAGTAATTGTGGTGAAATGTTTTGGGTTCATTTCATGTGTGCACACAAATGAATTTGTGTGTGATCATTCCAACTTTTTACACACACCTAAAGAAATTCTCCAGGGGTGTGCACTGGACCAAGTTTTGACAGTGCGTAACAGGCCTAACAGATTATTGAAAGCCTGTCAGTCCAAGTTTTGATGTGCACCAGAAATCAAGAAGATGCACACTAGAATCAATAAAATAATCATCGGGAAATCCTCTCAAATGGTTACTACCAACAACAAAAGGGAGAGTGGATTTGGATAAAGATGAGGTGGTAGGGAAGTTAATATTTCCTTGATTCTTGAAGGCTACATGGACTACAAGAATGTGCCAAAATCGTTCAAGGCATTTTTTTCAGTTAAACAAGTGGAGCAAAGCAGAAAGAGACGAAACTCTCGATCAAAGAAATCTATAAAAGGAGGCAGTGATATAAAAAATAAGGCTAGCTAGATGTTTGGATGAGATTCATTGATTCCTTAGTATTGAGCTCGCTATGACCCTATTGTAATATTATATTACTTTTGAAAATAGTTCTGAGTCTGTTATATGGTTGAGTCTTGAGGGAAGGTGCATTGTGTAATTTGTTGTATTTCTGAGAATTTATATAGAAAATATATGAATTTCTATTGTTCTCATATATACTATGTGTAATATATGCCTTTTTGGTGATGAAATATCTCTAGTAATAAAGATGCAACAGTTCTAATCTATTCTATGTTTACTATGTACTATTTGGATATGTATGTGTATTGTTTTACTTCTTAGTCCTAATAATTTTTCAAATATGAGTCACATGAATGCCTGTCCTAATGGATCATTGTGTGCTTAGCCTTCATCCCTATCATAAGACCTTATGGTCTCTGTGATCCTCTTTGCATCTCAGGTGATACCTTCCTCAACAATAGATGAGAATTGATATGTCGATGCTATGTGGTTTTTGTTGGTCAACTATAAACAAACCATGGGTCTAAAATACCCTGCATTAAGAAGGATGTGCACAAGTGTGGAATAAAATTCCTAAAAACAACCCAGAATATATGTCAGGGATTATTATGACCATCGCATAAAATTGATCATGACCATTGCAGTCGAAGCTTATGCTAAATCCTAGCACTGGAAATAAAAAGAGAATAGGTATTGATTTTTTATTAGATGGGTATCCTTGAAATGGACTTAAGAATATATGAGGGAAATTCCATAGAGAGAGTCATGCAAATGGTTTCACACAGGTAGAAATTTTGAGAGATTAGGGTTTCCAAGAGACTAGGGTTTACGCAGAGAGAATATGAATGGAACAGGAATGCGTGTGATATGGAAGCATAAGATAAATGACTAATGTTCATTCTCCATATAATAATTCATAAGAATCGATTAGAGGAACATAATGGAATGCAAAGGGATGGGAAAGTAGATAGGGGGAATTTTTTGTTCATGAGGGGAGAGAAAACGCCAAGGGAACAAATCATTGAGTTAACCTTCACTCTGATACCACTGGAAGGATAGGCATGGGAAGAAATATAACTCCACACTTGATTATTTCATTAACATGAAGCTCAATAAATATACAAATGGATGATTTTTTATCTTCCCCTTCTAGGTGACTCTTCCTATCACCTATGACTCTTCATATTTCTCCTAAGTGATATTTACAATAATATTTACACAAGAAACACAATCCCAAGGATTATGTTTCCAACATTTTTTATTTCTAGATTTTCTTTCCTTTATTCATTTGCATTCTTGGGTGGATTTTCATCCAAGTCTTACTTGGTATTGGAGTGGTTGTGAGTTGTGGGTTAGAAATCCTTTTATATATATAAGTGTACAACTATTTATTTCAAATCACATGAGTATTCTCTTCTCTTGCAACCTTACATTATCTGTAGAATTAGAAAAGTGTGGAAAAAACACCAGTTTCTGGGGGGGTTCCCTTTTTGAATTGGCAAATGCAAGTTTTTCAGGAGCTTCATGGAGACATTTTGCACCCACCATTGAGTCTGAAGAAGTTGAGATAGCTATATTTTCCTTTCTTTTCATCCTAATTAGACATTAGAGGCCATATCTATGAGGGTTTGAATTTGGAGGTTCATTGCAAGATCTAGCAGGGAGCCACCATTTCAGAGCATTTTGGGTCAAATCTAACCCTTCCACAACACTTAGAAATCCTAAAAACCCTAAGATTGAATATCCATTTTTCAATTTTGGGAAAATTTGTCCAAAGAGGTAGAATGTTTTCCAAGGGATTCATACACCCCCAGCTCGCACTTCGGTTTGGCATCAGTTTCGCTAAATTTGGTGGAAGGTGAATTTTAGTCGTTTCCCTAAGTTCGGTGGTAGTTATGTTAAATTTGTCGATTTATCTAATTTATCTAGAAGTTTCTATAGTTGACGTTTTCGCCAAGTTTGGTAGAAATTCCACTAAATGTGGTGTTTTCTCTAATTTATCTAGAGGTTTTTACAATTTCTAGTTTTGCTAAGTTTGGCAGTACTTCCATAAATTTGGTGGATTTTGCTAATTTATCTAGAGGTTTCTACAATTAGTAGTTTCATTAAGTTAGCGGCAGTTACACTAAATTTGGTGTAAATTTCCTACCCCCTCTCCATTGGTAGGTTGGGTTTTAAAGATAAACTTTACAGGCTCATATCTCAGGCTTTCGTCCTCCTTTTCTTGAGCATTTGTTTTTTTAGTTTTGGCATAATTTTTAATTCTCTCAACATTGGTGAAAATAGTTTTTGATTTTGGTGCACAGATTTTCCAAAATTTGCATATTGTCACAAGTGACATTGTGTAGTTCTCATTTTAAGAACGTCAAAGGTTCATTTTGCATACAACCTCATATCGAGGTGATTCGTTTTTTGAAAGTGCATGATTTTCGTGTACTTCATAGTGGTGATGTTTATTTCACTTGGTATTGTGCCAAAATTGTACATTTAGAAAATATTCTTTTTTGAGGATTTGTAAAGGCATTGAAGTCAAGTCCACTCAATGTTCTCTTTCTATTGAAAATTGTAACCACACTAAATATAAATTGATAAAATATTTTTCTTGGGGGGGCTCTTTGATTGAGTGATTCTGGGGGGGGGTTCTTGTTGTGATTGTTCTTATGCATCTCTTTCTAGTTGTTCTCTCTTTTCCTTCACAAATGGGTAACTTTAAATTTCCATTTCTGACACCATACAACTACAACACATGGAATCAAAATGCATGGAATGCATCAATGAAAGACGGATATACACCTTATTTTGAAAATGGGTAAGTAAACCCAAACATGATAAAGAAAAGGTACTCTGGATGATAGAAAAAATAAATGTTGTAGTTTCCTTAGGACTCTAGTTTCCCTTGATATAATGTTTCAAATTGATGGATGTAAAAATTCACATGATGCATGGGAAAACATAAAAACTCTCTATGGGACAACTGATAAAGTTATGGGATATCAACTTGACTATGAACTAATGAGTATTGATCCTAAGTCTTTTGACAACATCCAATATTTTGTAACAAATGTTAATGACCTAAGAGCCCAATTTAAATCACGTGGCATAAATAAAAATGACATACAACTTGTCTTAACTACTCTCTCTAAACTTGGACCTGAATATGTTGCATTTGTTTCTAGTTTTCACACTCATAGGTTGACTATGGGATATGCATGTACAATTCCTTCTTTTTCTTCCTTTTCAGAAATGTTAATGTATGAGTAGGGGAAGATTATTTACATGGGTCTCCTTAAGCCATATCATTCTCAGGATTTGTTGGTCGGTCAACTGTAGGGACAAAAAGAGTCAAGGAAACCTTACAAGAAACAAAAGAAGTAAAAAAAGATCATGCACAATCATCGTATACCTTAAAAGCATATTCAAACTACTCTTCTTCAAAGGGGATGTCTAAATAGAAGGATAGGCCAACTTGTAGTTACTACAAGAAGTTTGTTCATGCGGAACATTATTGTCATGTCAACAACCTTGCTTCTACTCTTCTAGGATAGGGTCTCTAACCTAAGGATGGTTTTCCTATATGACCAACTAAATCCTATAATTGCAAGTAAGGTGGGTATGGACATAGACTAGCTTGGATTTGGTTGACTTCTCGAATTGATGGCTTAGAAGTCATCTAGAGAAGACAATAAATAAATTCTCATAATCTAGAACATTCATATCTACACATCATTTTCCATGATTAACCAATTCCAATGTAAAGTATTCAATGTGAAGATAGCAATGGTACTAAGGAATAAATATTATTCACAAAGCTTATAATAATCATGTGAAGGACCAACACTTTATGAATACAATCAATAATGCATTAATGTTTGTTCATAAAACACCTCAATATTTGAATGAATGATTATGATAGAAACAATATTTAACATCCCAACTTTAAACAACCTATCACAATAACCAATGACAAGTGATTTAGAGCACAACTTACTAATTTTAGTACATGTTGTTTGCAAAGGTACATTCGTGAAGAGTTTAGGGTATTGTAGCAGATGCCTCAAATATATCATATCTTTGACTAATCAATATGCATCATATGTATGCCAAGTAACCAATGTGATATGGTGATTTTTGTATACAACTTAATGGTAAGAATCACAGTTTATATGTTCATGTTGCAATATAATATAAACATGATGTGAAAGAAATAAATGTAGTAGGAGGATACAACATTCAATGGTTCTAGAACACATTTAGATCATTGAGTTCACATGTGTGCAGTATGGCCAAGGTGTATCAATGCTGCAACAATTTTCAATGAGAAATATCAATGTAATGATGTAAGTATAATATTCATATCAATTGGCAAACAAATAGGATAAATGTTGTAGTAAATTCCAGTATTCAATTTTAAACTCAGATTTCAAATAAAATGCACAAGTACGACATTTTAGTTAAGAGTAGATGCATGGATCATATCTCATTTATACCGAACTTGACTACAAATAGAAACTCTGACTAAATGGTGTTTAGCATAGTTTATATGTTTAGATTATAATAATAATAATCATCTATTTTTAAGGTCACGACCAATCTAGACACTAAATTGGTGTATGAGACCTCCTATGCCTAGTGATTCAACTGGTAACGTCTACAGAGGTATACATACCCTACTCCCATATGGATGTGAACTTCTGACCTATTAGGAAAAAACACAAGCTCTTAACCATTAGGAATACTTAGGTTGTATATTACGAAAATATGCTACGTATAAAAAAAACATTGTAACCATTCTTTAACCCAGACTTGAAACTCTGGTTGCCAAACACATGCAAAAAACAATGCCACTAAATGGATCTATAACTTAGGTGAAAATTTTAAATTATCATTCATTTATTAATTAGGTTCTCCATGTAACATAAACAAACAACCATCAAAATTTGAAACCATTTTCCTGCAATGCTCTTACTTAGGAATTAACCAACAATCAAATGGAACGATATGATAGTAGAGGAGGTTGTATAAGGTAGTTTTGGAAAAAGTAAGCTAAGGTTAATATACCTAGTAAAGAGAGTGATCCAGATGGTTTTCGGTGACCTCCCACCTATTCCAACTGGCTCATTTTGGCAGTTTTCTAGTTTGGCAATTTTTTCCTAGTTTTCGGGTCCCTGACTTCAGGGGCTATTTTGAGGCCCTAAACAACCATTTTAGGGCTCGCCACAGTCAAACTATAAACAACATTAAATTCTGATGGAAACATGTGTATTCCTCATGTTGGCTTGCTTGAACATCTCTTCCCTATTGCCTACGTTGTTGACACAGGGTTCATATCTTTAAAGGTACCAACAAAGCCTAAAACTATCGGCCCTTCTGGTAAATCAGGAGGCAATGCAACACACAAAATGCACTACGTAGTCTCACCGAAGATAGATTTAAATGGGTGGTTGTAAGACTCAGGTGTTTATAGCCTAGGATTGAGTATGAGATATGGGACCTGTGTTCTAAGCCATTTATTCTAACTTGCGTTATGAACTATTGTTACTCTCTTTTATATTTTAACCTTCATGGCCTCTTTTCTTGATATCCCAACAACAATTAACCAAGCAATATAATAACTCATTAATTCATTACACACAACGTTTAACTACTAAAACTATGACAAAGATATGCATGCATTCATCACATTACATAGGTATTACCATGGTTCACCCCCTCCTGGGCTACGTCCACAAATATTTCGCTCCTGGCTCTCTTATTATGGTAGTTCTTCAATTCTCACGCCGCGCGCTTACAACTCTCCTCAGATGGGTAAGATCTATATGAGGTGAACTGGATTGCACCAGGCTCCTCAGCCTATGATCTAATCCTCAATATCTACCTTCTCTCCTCCTCTCTAGTTCAACCACTTTACAAAATTAGTTTGTTTATTAAAAACATTACATAAAAAAAACCCGAACCCCCTCTAAGATACTTGTGTATCTATATATATATCTATAGGGCTCTTCAGCCATTTACACAAAACCTTACAAAAACCCTAACCCTACTTTCGTTGGGTCTTCCTTCTCTACATGCATGCTTTGCTTCCTTCTTGCATGCGTGCGTGTTGTGATTCTTACCAGTTTTCGCTTTCCTCTTGCACACTTTCTTTCCCACGATTTCTCTTCTAGTTGTCATTCTTCTTCATGCACACTTTCTTTCCCACTTCATCCTGCTTCCAACAGGCCCCCAACACTAACATGTGACTTTTCCCGAGTCACCTAATCTTTCTGAGCTGCCTTGATCTCCTCGGTGATCGTCTGGAACTTCTCCCTCAGCTCTGCTGCTTTTGTCAAAGCCTACGCAGTCCTCTCCTTAATGGTATCCACTACCTGAACTGTCAATTCGTCGCTCAGTAATCCTGCGCATTCTTTCTATGTCTGTGCCATATGTGTTCTAGCTGCTTCTTCCTATGCGAGTACTTCTTCTACTCATTCCTGTAATGGTTCTATTTGAGTCTGACGCTCTTGTTTCTGTGTTTGCACAATGATAATTTTTTCCTGCATATTCTTCATTTCTTACATCCCCTTGACGCGTTCTGGGATTGGTATGGTATTTTTTCTCTGTTTGAGTTATTGGATCATTGCCTTGATCCTTTCCTCTTCCTTGTCCCAGTGTTGAACCTGTGGATCCTCCTCCAGTCTTGTCCAAAGTTGTGTTGCTTTCTCGAGCAAGTCAACTGTCGTGCTAACCTATTTCTCCATCTCCTGTAGTTGCATTGTTGCTACCTACCTCCTTTGCTCCTTTACTACTAGTGGATTTGTTGGTGTCATCTTTTCTCGGAGATCCTCGATCTCCTTTTGGTATCGAGCAATTGCTTGTGCAATCTAGTTGATCGTTTCTGTGGCTGGGAGTTTGTTTCCTTGCGCAGTGCTTGGAAGTTTCCCAAAAATTTCTCCCACTCTTTGTTTCAATTCGTTCCTGCATTTTGTCTTCGTCTGAGTTTTGGATTTGGCCTACTCATACTCTTTTTCCAGCACTTCCTGCTGCTTTGTTTCTTTTTGTAGCTCGACTAAATTTTTATGTGCCTGAGACTGCATCTCATGGTCAACGCTAACCTGCAATTTGTACAGTGCCCTTGATGGCATCTGTGTCAAGACCAATTGGATGTGGTCCAAATCCTTCAGTGGTGTCTGTCCCACTACTTCATCCATTCATAGCATTCTTTGTTTTATGTAGACCATTGCGTGTGTGTGTGGAATTGAGAGGGATGGGTCTCGTTCTTCTACCTCCACTCTTTCGTTGGTTTGTTTTGTAGATGGCTCTATGCCTCTGTTGCTACTTTCTCTCTGGGCCTCCCCGAGTGTCTTGAGAAGCTATCCCATTTCTGCCATCTCTTTTTGCAGATTATCCCTGTGATGTGCTACGTGATCGAAGTCCTCCTCTAAAAAATCTTGGACCATTCTGGTGATCATTTCTCATTTTTCCTCCATGATTGTATAGTCCGGTGATGCTCGTTGCACCTTTGATTTCTTGTGCGTGCCTGTTGCCTATACAACTGGTCTCTTAGTTCCCCCTGGTTCTTGTGTGTTGAGATTTGGGGCGGTCTCCTGTGCTCCCTTAGCTTTCTTTGGTTGTTCGTTGGTCTGTTTCTGCCCCTTCTGAGTCCCTATCAGCTTTTCCCCTTCATTTTCCTGACTCGACTTGTTTTGGCCCATCCTTGGTTTCTTGGGCACTGGGATTTGCGAAGGCTGTGTTTCTGCCTATGTTGCTTCTCCTTCTGTGGGTCGTTCCGATACTTCTTGGGGAATGGATGGGATCCTCCATGCATCAAGACATTCATTGATGACCATGTCTATATCACCTTTTTTGATGCAGTAGCACATCGATAGCCACTATTTATCTAGATCTTGTCTTGGTTGTATCCACATGGCTTGAAATGTAGCTCAGAAGTTAGCGATGTCCCCATATCGCACGACAACCTCTGGTGTTATTCTCCATGATCGGCTAATAGCTTCATGTATGTCCAATAGGTATGATTCTAATATGATTCCATTTTCCCTCTTATGTTTGGCCTGTGCCCCGAATCTTAGTAATATATATCTCGCTCTCACTGGTTGTGGTCTAGTAGCAAACACTACATACTTTGGTTCCCTCCATCCCATGAAGGATATGAGGGTGAGTAGCCATGATTAATGAAATTCTGTACCGAGGTCCTGCGCATCCTTGCATTCCACTTGGAACAAGTTTAATAGATAAGGCACCCAACTCACGAAGGTGACTTCTACGCACTGACCTGCAATGGCGATGACTCATGCTGTTACTTCATCTTTGCGGAATTTTCTTAACAGTTTACAGGCTAAGATATTTGCGCCCAATTTTTTCGCTGTATTGTTGATCCGTTTGATTATAATTCCTCTTATCCCCCTAGTAGTACCATATTTATTCTTCATTTCCTTTTTTAATGCTTTCTCCTTCGATTTATCATCGAGAATCAACACAAAATCCATACCCCAACTGAGTAGTCCTGTTATCTACGCGATAAGCTCAACAGTTATGGGGATGGGTCTATCCATCCATATGTCCCCTCTATGCATGAATTCTAACAGCTACTTAACGCATGATTTTGTGTACTGGCCTTTGCCAAAATACGGAAGTTCCAGCAAACCTAAAATACTTGTTTTGTCTAGTCCAACCTCCCACTGATGTGGTTGGCTGATCATTTCTCCAAGTTGGTTTACCACTATGTTCTTCATAAAATCCCTCGACCCAAGTTCCTGGTACTTGGTTTCATCTGATACGTCATGGTCGGAATACTTGAGCTTCCCGACGTGACCCAGTAGTTGTGGCTCTACCTGTACTACCTCTGGTATGTGTGGTAGCACAATTTCTGTTGTCGGTTTCTTGCGAGGTGAGATCGGTATCAGAACTTTGTCTTCCTACTATGGTGGTTGGTATGAAGTTCCAGCAACTCCTGGTTTCTTCTCTATAAGCCATTATGGCCAAGCCGAGGTAGTTCCCATGGTCTCTTCTGTTGGTTGACCTAGGCTGGGTACCTACGACTCGTCTGATTTCCCCTCTGATCCTTGATTCTGTGTCATTATGTTACCATCTACGGCTGGTTCAGTGCTTTTTGGTTGCACTTCCTATTGGGTTTCTGCTTCCTCGTTCTAAGGTTCCTGCATCGCTGCTGGTGTTTCCTATTACAGGTCCTCTTCTTGTGGTTGCTGAATCTCCTCCAGTATCGGTGTAGATTTCATCGGTGTTATTTCTCGAGATGGGATCTCATCGATATCGACGATCTCCGGTTACTGCTTCTCATTTTCTTCGAGCGGTCCTCGTGACTTAGTTTGAACCTTGGTCGGTCTGGTTGTCTGGCCTGGTTCGGCGACCTTCGGTGGTGCCATAGTGGTGAGTGTCGAACATTTGCTAAGTTTGAAGGACTGCGGTGAGCTCTTTGGTCTCTCTCTTTTCGTTCGAGTTGTTGTTGCTTTCTCTCTGTTCTCCTTTCGCAAATAGCCAAGTTGCCTCCCTGCTCGCTTTGTGTATGGTCTTGTCATGAAGCTTATCGAGGAGGCTTCCTCCATGATGCAATTAATGCACCATAAATGTGGGTTCAATGCATCTGCAACAGTTTCATACTTTCCATTATTCTTGGTTTTCCGTTTCCAGTTGGCATTTTTAATGTGATGTTCCATGAGTCCTTGTTGTGCCTTAATTCCTCTTAGTGTTGTCCTGTCATCTTTCTTTTTTCGACTTTTCGTTTCCCGCTTGTTTTTCTTTGGCATGTAACCATTTCTCTTGCCTTTACTACATTCGTGTTTTGAGCGTACCGTGGCTTTTTCATCTCGAGTGTGCTTTGTGATTTTTTTATTTTTTTTAACTGCACAGTGGGTGATCAACTATCCTTATACAGCTTCAGTCGGCTCCCGTTGATCATTCCTATAAGGTCTAAACTTGCTAAATCTATTAACTATACAACTCCATTTTTTGTTACATATTTGACCTCGTACGGTCCTAACCAATGCATTCTCAGCTTTGTTGGGTGCTAAAACGATTTGTTGTCATAGAGAAATACTAGATCTCCTTCCTTGAGAGTCTTCTTCTTAATGTGTCGATCGTGCCATGATTTGTCTCTGGCCTTCTGCACTTGTTGATGCAATCCTGCCAAGATTATGTCTTCCTCCATTGTTAATAGTTGGTTTAGTCTTTCCTATATTGCATAGCATTCTATCATTTGTGTGATAGATGCTACGTGTAAGCTGGGTACTAAAAATTCTAATGGCACTACCACTTCTTGGTCATAGACGAGTTTGAATGGTGTGTTCCCTTTCAACTTATTTCATGTCATCCTATATGCCCATAGTATTGTTGGTACTTTGAGATCCCAGTTGTCTATGTTGACGTTACATATATTTATCAGTGCGTTCTCTAGAATTTTGTTAAAGGCTTCTACTGTGCCATTCTCCTATGGATGATACGGTGTGATTTTCTGGTGGTAAACTTCAAATTATTTGAGCATCATGTGGATGGTTCTATTTATGAAATGTGTGCCTTGGTGGCTCATCAAAACCCGTGGGCACCCAAAACTAGTAATTACTTGTTCAAATAAGAAGTGTGCAGCTGTCTCTGCGCTGCAGTCTTTTACTAGTGCTGCTTCAGCCCACCTTGTTAGGTATTCCATCGTGGTGATGATGTATCTTGCCCCTGTTCTTTTGGCTGGTGGGTTAATTGGTCCCACAAATTCTATTGCCCATTTATCAAATGCCTATAATTTCACTTGTGATCGTAACGACATCTCATCCCTTCTGTTGGGTTTGTCTACGCTTTGACAAACATCGCATCCCTGACAGTACTCTTTCGAGTCTCTGTGAATCGTTGGCCACCATAATCCTCCATGGAGTACCTTCTGCGTGGTATATTTTTCTGCATAGTGTCCTCCTACCAATCCCTCATGGGTTTCTGCTAAAATTCTTGGTCGTTCATGCTCTAACACGTACCTTCGTAAAATGTTATCTGTGCCAATTTTATATAGATGTCTTGCGATCAGTTGATAGTCGATTACGCGAACTACCAAGTTCTTCTTCTACATAGTGGTATACTATTGTGGCATGGTACCTGTGCTTAAGTACTAAATCATCTCTGCGAAGTATTCATCAACAATCTGTATTGAGAATAGTTGGGCATCCAGAAAGTTGTATTCTAAGTTCGTGGGTTCTTCTCCATTTGTGACCCATGATAGGTGGTCAGGTCCTGCATTTAGTTTTCATGGTTTAATTATTACTTTGAAGTCGAATTCTTGAAATAGAAGTAACCATCGACAGATTCTCCCCCCCAACACTGGATTCTTGACTAGGTATTTTAGGGTTGAGTGATCTATAAAATCTTAAAATGTTTTCCCAATAGGTAGTGTCTGAATTTTTATAGTGCGTAAACCATAGCTAGGCCTTCTCTTTCCGTCGTGTTATAATTTTGTTCTGAGTCAGATAGTTTTCTTCTTACGAACGCTATCTAGTGATCCAAGTTTCCTACTCTTGGATGCACTAAGATAGCTCCAAGTGCCATCGTTGATGCATCTACATGCACATGGAATGTCTTTCCCCAGTCTAGAAATACTAATATCAGTGCAGAGACCATCTTTTCCTTTAGGGTATCTAGACCCTGTTGACACTCATCGTTCCATTGGTACTTTGTGTCCTTTCTTAGCAGTTTCTCCATTAGTGTTGTGATCTATGCATATCCTTTGATGAACTTCTTGTAGTATCTTGTGTTTCCTAACGTTGCTCGTAGCTGACAGACTATTTTTGGTGCTGGTAAATTAACGATGACTGGGATCTTTGCCGGATCGACCAATACCCCTTGTTTTCATACTATATGGCCCAATAGTATCCCAAACGATGTTCCAAATATACATTTCTTTAGGTTTAGTGATATCTAACACTGTCTACATTGTTCTAGCATCAAGCGTAAAACTTCCACATGGTTTTTCAACAGACTATAGACTTTCCAGTCATCCAGGTATACTTCGAGAAACTGATGGATGAATTCTTTAAATGATTCTATAACCACTCTGGAGAATATTGTCGGTTCATTCTTCAGTCCAAATGGCATGACTGTATATTGGTAAGATCCCCATTACGTCATGAACGTGGTCTTGTATCTATCCTCCTGTGCTATCTTAATCTGATGGTATCCTGAGAATCCATCAGTGAATGAGTAAGCATCGTGTCCCCCCACATTCTCTAACACTTCATCTATGAATGATGTAGGGAATGGGTTGTGTAGGCATGCATCATTCAACTTCCTCAAGTCAACACATATCCTAATCCCTCTTCCTTGTTTCTTGTCCTGTACAACCATTAGGATTATCCATTCTAATTCCTCGACTGGTTCGATTATGTCGGCTTCGAGCATCTAGTCGATCTCCTCTTTAACTTTTTGTTTATATATGGGGTTCAATATATATGGTCATTGTCTAATCGGTCTCTCTTCAGGTCTGAGAGGTATCTTCATCTCTCCCAGTTCTCCTTCTATGCCCTTCATTTCTGTAAATGTTGTAGGAAACAAGTCGTTGTATTCATGCAACAACTCTTTGATGCTTTCTACTGTTGGATCATCCCAATAGTCTCCAATGTTGGCCATTTTGGGATGTTCAACTATTCCGATGTTGAATTTATTTACCTTGATTGGTGAAGAAATAACTTTGGATTCTATGGGTGGTCCCTTCACATCTCTTTCACCTTCTACTTCTTCAATCTGAATGTCGTGTGGGTCATCTTCGTTTGGTACTTCCTCCTATACATGGTAGCATGACAGTAGTTCCTTGTTGTCTTCTTATTTCACTACTACTCTTCGGTAATATGTTCTATTTTTGTTTCTTTAATGAATATGACTCCTCTGATCCGTTTCAAGGATGCATCTATGTTGGGGTTCTCATGCTTGAAAGAGAAAGTGATGGAAAATTTTTGTTGCAATGTCGCCCATGTTGTAGTTCCTTTGCACAGTTCCTAATTTGTATACTAGTTTGTTGGTATGCCCTCTAAAGTGTGAATGAAGTGGTGAAGCCATTCCTTTGGTGGTGTCATTTTCCACAACATTTTTCACTCCTCCAAGTGTTTCCTTGGTGTCCCTAGTCCTTCATATCTTCATTGTTTGTTGTTTTTCTATTTTGTGCCGACCTTATGCATAGTAACCTCTTACATTGGTACCAATTTTTGATAGTATCCTTGTGTGCGCCCCACCATCTTGCGGGTGTGGCCTTGAGTGCTAATTCCAATGTTAGTATCCTCTGGTTCACTAATACTTCGTCTTCATATTGTGTCAAGAATGTTTCCAAATCATTTAGTTTGTGGAAACTGGGTGGTTCTTTGATTTCTATGCCTATCCACCGTATTGCGTGGTCTATTCTTTCACATCTTCTTGTGGATACTTCATGTAGTCTCTATTGCCATTTTTCTAGCCCGGTGTCTGAATCTGTTGTGCATGAAGTAATTATGCACCAACTGAGTACCTTGTCTGCAGTTGGGTTTATGTAATCCTCCTCACGCGCAATTGTTCTATAAAACTGGCCGATTTACTCTAAGTCTAGGCAAGTGGGTTCTATGAACCTCTCCCCTTCTGATGGTTCTAGTGGTTCTATGACCCTGTAATCTCCATATTCAAATGTCATTTTTCTTGTATTCAAGTTGATTATGTTATGGTTGTCCAATGCCCAATCCAGGCCGAGTAGTGTCAGGTATGGTGTTGTGCCATCTATTATTTCAATGACTTCAAAGTCTACCTTAGTCTGCACTCCATCAAGATCTATTGTTACTCCTTTCAGTCTCCCTATTGGTAGGACCCTATATTGGTTTGCTAGTTTTAATTGGACATTTGAGTATCCCCAAGTTGGCTCCCCATGCATTGCCATGTTTTCTTGGGTAGCACATTCACTTCAGATCCTAGGTCTAGTATGATGTCTCCCATATTAAAATTCCCAATGTTAGCATTCAACCTAAATTCCCTACTTATTCTTCTTCTTGTGTGTAGATGATTGACAATTTTCGATTCTAGCTTTTGCTTCATTTCGTTGCTACATTTCTCTAGGATGTTTTGCAATATTTTCACAGATGAAGGATCACTCAAATTTTTTATGCATGATTGCAAAAAGTATTTGATAGTACTTTCTTGTCCCTTGGGTGGCATTCCATTGGTATGATCCAATGATGGCGGCATTTTGTATTCTGGGGCTTCATGGGTTGGCTGCGTAGTGGAAGTCGACGTTGTGTACACCTTCTGAAATTCTTGTCTGGCTTCCTTAAAAGTCTCCTTTTATTTGGGCACGTCGAACTACTTCCTTAGGTTGGTGTTTTTCTTTACCCATTGGTTCTATGCGGGTTCCTATCAGACTGTGTCGTTTCTTATTTTTGTTCCTCCATGAGTGACTATATTGATGTTTCGTCCATCCTCCCTTGCTTTGGATAAAATCCATTAAACATTGTGGTTGCTATAGTTCCTCTTTTCCTAGATCTTTACTAATAGTGTCGGACATTCCTCTGTCTCATGATCCGATGCGTGACAATACATACAAGTCGCTGGTGGCAGTGGGCATTCCCGTGTGTAATGTCCCAGTTGCTGAGAGTTGTGAAATGTGACTGGTCCTCTGCCACATCCGAAACCTCCTCTGGCTCATTCTCCTCCTCCATATCCTACTCAGTCCCCTCTCGGTGCATTGTACTGTGGTTCCTGATTAAAATGCATGGTATTATACTAGGGTTGCATCGAGTTGTACTGTGGCCGTGCGTTATTGTATGGTTGTTCCGTAGTATTGTACTGCTATTGCATAGTGTTGTATCGAGCTAGGGCTTGATTGAACTATGGCATTGCTTGCCCAGTCATCATTTTGGCCTGTACCATGTATGCATATGATGTTATTTCCTGCATCAGCTCCATAGTTTTGCAATCTTTGTTGTCGTGGCCCACTGACTTACAAAAGGTGCAATAAGAATTCTTTGGAATTGTCTAGTACTTTTGCATCATCGTGCAGTGATAAGGGTCATGACCTGGTTTCTTACATATTTCTCACCATAATCCTTCCTGTGGTAGAGGGTTTGGCAGGCCTGCTTCCATATATTGCGTGAATGTTAGACATTTGTTCTTATGGTGTGCTTATGTCCTGAATGTGGTGCACCAAACGACTTATCGTTTGTCCTTGTTCTTATTCTGGTTCAACGGAAATGTTAGGTTCTTCAAATCCTCCTTCAATTCTTCAATAGATGGGTCTGTCTGCTGGTACTAGTTCTCTTCCAGCTACACGACTACTTGTAGATCCTCAGCCTGCGTGTGAAACTTCTGCTATCATAAGGGATATTTTAGGTGTGGGAGTAGTGAGTTGACAAACATGTGTTGGTGTTGTATCTCAGTCATAAGGTATTTTAACTTCCCCTTCATTCGCTTGAATCTCTGGTCAATCTCCCACACAGACTCTCCTAGTTTCTGTCTTATCTCGATCATCAAGTTCAAGTATTGATTCTATGAGCTCGACTTCTGGAAATCGTTAATCAGTAGCTTCTTAATGTCTTCCAGTGTCATCGTCATCCTAGGGGCACTGTTCATGTCTACACTCGTGTACTAGTCTAGTGCGCGGTCTCTTAGCGTGATCGCTAGCTGTGCAAGTTTGGTATCTTCATCAATGATATGTTTTGCCACCCAGATCTTTGCACAAATGAACAAATTCTTCTCAAGGTCTTCTGCTACTTCTCCTCAAAATTCTGGTAATCTGATAGTGGGATCCTGTATTGCCATTCTAAATACTGAACTGCTACCTCTGTCGCGTGGTGTAGATACTTGACTAGTATTGCCTGGACTGGCTCCTCTAGTTTTTTCTCTTGCGGTAGATGTACTTATTGTTGTCAGACTTCCTCTGAAATTCGGTTGCCTAAATGGTGGTGTTCTCGTTAGTTTATTGGTCGCACATGGGTTTATGGGTTCCACACTGACATTAATATGGAAAGGATGGCTATCTTCTCCTCCCATTCTTGGGCCTCTTATTTTCCTCTCACAGGTTGCATGTAGGATTTCCTCAATCTTCTCCACAGCCCAGAGATCCTCTACCTCTTCCTCATCACTTTCCAAACCCTCCCTCACGACTACGACTCTCTTCTTGGTATTCACCTTATATTGGTAGGGTACTCTGCTACGCATCAATCCTGATGACACCAAGATCCACTTAAGTTGGTCGTCATCCATCAAGATTGGGTCTAATAATTCCTCCTCCTTCTTGCCTTTATCCTCACCTTCGTCCATCTATCCTCTCTCTGTCAGTGCTTCCCCCCTTCCCCCATGCACGCAGGGAAGTCTAGCTATCATATTCCATTGTCATTACCCCTTTTTTATATAGCAGTATTTTAATAGAAGTAAACAATTATCAAATGTACCTTCTGTGGGGTCTGTGTAGAAATTCCTTCTCTTCTGCATTGTATAACTTTGTTGTGTCGACTACAAACTCTATGATGAATCCTACCACAACACTGTCAAGACAAAAGTCGACTGCATGGGTGAATTTATTGTTCACCTACTGTAACTGCTCAACCTATACTGGGGTCCAATCTAGCTGTCGGATCTAGTTCGTTGCATGGTTATCTTTCAACTGTAGTATCCACTCCTGCAGTAGGTGGGAGAAATCACAGAAAAAGACTTTGTGTAAATCCGTAAACATGTATTTATCTAGATATTTACGAGATGTGATGCTAGGGTTTCTATTGTCTTTGTGGGCAAACTCTAGCTCTTTAGTTCTCATCCAACCTTCGATTTCTTCTTTCGTGGGGTTCCACGGTCTCAACATTCCCTTCTAGTGGCTCAACGGTCTTCATATTTCACTCATTCTTTTCTTATGCATTCTATCTCATCTACTCAGTCCTCTCGTGTTCCTCTTAACATAGCAACAAAGTCATTTGTTGGATTGATCGAACTGCTCTTCCCTACTTCCTATGTTGTTGACCCATGGTTCATATCTTTAAAGGTACCAACAAAGCCTAAAACTATCGGCCCTTTTGGTAAAACAGAAGGCAATGCAACACATAGAATGCACTGCGCAGTCTCACCTGAGATATCGTTAAATGGGTGGCTATAAGACTCAGGTGTTTACAGCCTAGGATTGAGTACAAGATATGGGACCTGTATTCTAAGACATTTATTCTAACTTGCATTACAAACTATTGTTACTCTCTTTTATATTTTAACCTTCATGGCCTCTTTTCTTGATATGCCAACAACAATTAACCAAGAAATATAAAAACTCATTCTTTCATTACACACATCATTTAACTACTAAAAGTATGACAAAGATATGCATGCATTCATCACATTACACATGTATTACCATGGTTCACCCCCACCTAGGGTACATCCACAAAGATTTGTCTCTTGGCTCTCTTATTATGGTAGTTCTGCAATTTTCGTGTCACGTGCTTACAAATCTCCTCAGATGGGTAAGATCTATATGAGGCGAACTTGATCTCACTATGCTCCTCAACCTGCAATATAATCCTCAATATCTACCTTCTCTCCTTCGCTCTAGTTCAACCGCTTTACAAAAGTAGTTCGTATATTAAAAGCATTACATAAAAAAAACCCGATCCCCCTCTAAGATACCTATGTGTGTGTGTGTGTGTGTGTGTGTGTGTGTGTATATATATATCAAGCTCTTCAGCCATTTACACAAAACCTTACAAAAACCCTAACCCTACTTTCGTTAGGTCTTCCTTCTCTACATGCGTTCTTTTCTTCCTTCCAGTTGTCGCCCCCTTCTTGCATGCGTGCGTGCTATGCTTCTTACCAGTTGTCGATTTCCTATTGCATGCTTTCTTTCCCACGATTTCTCTTCAAGTTGTCATTCTTCTTCATGCATGCTTTCTTTCCCACTTCTTCCTGCTGCCAACACCTCGTATATACCTTTCCAATGGGATATCATGCACCTAAAACAAATATCGTATGAAAAATTTACAACCCATGGAAGTTGATGTTCTAGCTTACCCCAACAGGGCCCATGCGACTTTTGGCACTTCAACTCCTAGGGTTAGGTTTTTGGATTTCTAGGGTCTTAGAATTGCTATTTATTGTAAAAAAGGATTGGAGAGCCTCATTTTAACCATCTTCTTGTGAATGAGCACAGTCCTCACATCTCTTCTCAGAGATAAGCCACCACCATTCTAACAAGCTTGTTTTCCACTGCATGTTATAGTTTCAACTCATTTTCTTATTAAATAGAAACCAATTTTACTATATCTCTGTTATTGTATGTATGTTATTATTGTGTCTTTGTGTTAAGAATAATAATGATATGTATTCATTTTCATTATTCTCATAAAATATGGATTAGTGGTATCATAGCGGTTTTCTCCTTGTCGTTCTTAATGCATGTCCCCGATGAGGTCAAGGTACAAAGAATTGGGTCTTGAGCTTATTTCTCTTGAGGAAAAAATCTCTTTCATGCCAAAGAAATATCTCATGGTGGGAGAAAATAAATACTATGGGACAACAAATCCTTTCAAAATGTTTCTCAAGGAATCCCTCACACAACAAAAGAATGAAATGATGGATAGTTTTGTGCAAATCCTTTGATGGATACCAATAGGCGATGCATCTTCCTCGAATGGAGGCACCACCCCCTTCGAGGTAGAAATAAACTTTGATATTCCCATAGTTGAAGGTAAGATATACATAGATGTTGTAGACAAATGGTCAAATCTGCTACAAGGGTATTCTTTTGTCCATAACTTTTCGAATAGAGAAAATTTTACGTTTTCACTCCTCAAAGTCATCCCCCATGTCAAGGATTAGTGGCAGAATTTATGTGAGAAAATGGAAATAGAGGAACCCTCATTATTTATATTCTCGGTCACCTAGGAGTCCTTCATGGATGCTATCAAGGAACAATACCTCCCTGTCATAAGTTATGACAACCTATATACAAAATGAACCACACTATGGTAGGAAAGAGACCAAGCAGTGCGAGAGCTCACAAATATCTTCCATACCTTGCGCACCAAGTTGGGTATCAAATATTTTGAGTGAAATCTAGTGCTCAAGTATCATGGTGGTATGCATAGATACATCGAGGATAAAATGGTTTTTTTTGACATATCATCCTTGGGCGTGGCCTATCGATATGTCATCAAAATCGAGAAAAATCTTAAACAAAAGATGTAGCAATTTGGGACTGGAAACCCCTCACATCAGAAGAAAGTAAAGGGAAGCCTCAACCTATAGAAACAAGGAAATAGAAAAGAAAAACAACCTCAGGACAACCATTCTAGGAAGAAATCAAACAAGGACACCAGAAAGACAAAGAAAGATATCGGGAAGTGGTGTGGCTTCCATAAGAGCCCCTCGCGTAACACCGTTGATTGTCGCTCCAATAAATCGTTGGTGGATGAGATGAAATCCTTTGAATCAGATGCAGGTTACGAATCTAAGTCAAAACTAGAAAAGGGGGAGAGGGATCATTGATGTGGAACCCAATGCTATTGTTTCTACCACCAAGGTTCAACTCAGTGAACCAGACGATCTAGAAGAAGGAAAGCACCTCTTTCATTCACATAAGTGGGTAAAATGCACCTCATTGCACTTTATCGTTGATAGTGGTAGATAGAAGAACCTCATCTCATAGGAGGTCGTCAAGTGGCTAGCCTTGTTGACAATGCTACACCCGCATCCCTACACCATTGGATGGATCTGCTAAGGAAATGATCTATGTGTAAGCCAACAGTGTTACTTGTCGTACAACATCAAGATCTTCAAAGATGAGTTATTGTGTGATGTTGCTCCTCTCAAAATTTATAATGTTCTTTTGGGCCAACCTTATTTATCGAAACATCATGTTGTATATGACTCTAGGCCTTGCAGTGTTATTATTACTTTGAACAGGAAATTATACAAGATACCCGAGGCAGTCCCAACTAGTTTTATTTCCTTGTTCTCTTCCAAGCAATGCAGGAAGGTCATCTCTTAGAGAGAGAAGTTTTCTTCTTCGTGATTCACTCTCAAAGTAAGAGAAATATTGTGGAAACATCCAAGCCCTCTGTGACCAACCTCTCCGCACAACAAAAGTAAGTGGACAAGGTTGTGGCAGAATACAAAGATATCTTATCCTCACCTACTATGGTACCTCTAAACTATCAAGTCAAGAATCCCATTGATATGACCCCCGACGCACCATTTCCCAATGGGTTAGTCTACCTTCGATCTCTATTAGAGAATGAGGAGATCAAGCAATAAATCAAATAACTGCTCCATAAGGGGCACATCCGTCCCATCTCATCGCCTTGTGGCAGCCCAATCGTGCTAGTGCAGACGAAATATGGGACCTGGCGACTTTTCATTGATTACCGGGCCCTAAATAAAATCAAAGCCAAGAACTGGTACCTGATTCTAAGAATCGATGATATCCTTGACCAGATCAAGGGGGGGAATACTTTAGTAAGATTGATCTGAAGTCTGGCTACCACCAGGTTCCCATAGAACATACAGATGTAGGGAAGACCACCTTCAAGTCAAAATAAGTTCTTTTTGAATGGCTAGTCATTCCCTTTGGTTTCACAAATTCTCCAACAACTTTCATGAGGATGATGGATGATATCCTACGACCTTTCACCAATACATTTGTAGTGGTCTATATAGATGACATCCTCATCTACAATAAGACATAAGCAGAACACTTAAAACATATTCAACAGGTTCTACATGCCTTGCAACAACACAAGCTATATGCCAACTTGGAAAAATTCTCCTTCAGCATGGACAAGGTCCAGTACCTAGGCTACAAAATGGATCAACATGGTGTGCATGTGGATCCAACCAATATCCAGGTCATCCATGACTGGCCAGCCCCAACCACACTCACTGAGCTTTGGATCTTCTTAGACCTTACCAATTTCTATTGCAGGTTCATGTTGGGATTCTCTCATATTGCATGGGCCCTCATCCAAGTAACCAGAGGTGGGGGTAAGGAAAATTTGTGTGCGTCTTGTCAAAACTAGAAGCATTCGATGATTTAAAGAAGTTCTTGTGCTCAACCCTAGTAATTTCATTACCAGACGTGAAAAATCCCTTTGAGACCGAGACAGATGCTTCAGACTCATCATGACCATCCCATGGCCTATCATAGTGAGAAACTATCAGATGTTGCTCGTAAGTACCCTACTTATGACAAATAAATGTACTCCATTGTGAAATCCTACTGCCAGTGGAGACATTACATTCTTAGGAAGGAGACAGTCATCCACACAAATCATAAACCACTTTAATTCATGTAGACACAAGGAAAATCACAGAATCACTGCCATCAGAAGTTTTCCACATACTTGTAGCAGTTCCACCTCAACATCAAGTATAAAATAGGCAGTACCAACTAAGTCGCTAATTTCCTCAGCCGACCTCCAGTCGTGACACTCACCACGGTGCTAGACTCTTGTAGCCACAAGACCTCCTGATGGCCCAACCTCTATGAGATAGACCCTCACTTCACCAGCACATACTAAATGTTGGGTGCAAACTCAGTTGTTTCTAATTTCCATCTTCGGGATGGGCTATTGTGTTGACTGGGCCATCGCTGTGTTCCATAAAGCGAGCAAGTGGAGTTGATTTGGGAATCCCACTACAGTTGGGTGGCATGACACTTCATCGTTGAAAAGACAGTGGCAGTGTTACAGAAACATTTCTACTGGCCGAAACTTCTACATGATGTCAGCAAGTATATCAGGTTCGGCATTACCTGTGCTATTTCCAAACCGAACACTAAGAAACAGGGCTTGTACACCCCCTTGCCTACTCCTGAAAAGCCATGGGAATCCATCTCAATGGACGACATGCCAAGACTTCCATCCACCAAGAGGGAAAATCATTGTATCTTTGTGGTTGTTGATCGCTTTTCCAAGATGGCGATCCTGGCTGCCTGCAAGAAGAGAATCACATCAGAGGCCATTGCCAAGCTCTTCTTTGAATGAGTCTAGGTACATTTATAAATCCCACAAACTATTGTCTCAGTTCGGGATAGACAGTTCCTCAGCACATTCTAGTCGAGCCTCTGGTCACTATTGGACACCAATCTCACCAAGTCCAATGCCTTCCACCCCTAGACAAATGGCCAAAATGAGGTCGTCAATCAGATGATATTTCATATCCTTTAGTACATGTTTTTTGCAAAGGTACATTCATGAAGAGTTTAGGGTATTGTAGCATATGCCTCAAATATATCATATCTTTGAATAATCAAATATGAATCATATGTATGCCAAGTAACCAATGTGATATGGTGATTTTTGTATACAACTTAATGGTTAGCATCAAAGTTTATATGTTCATGTTGCAATATAATATAAACATGACGTGAAAGTAATAATTGTAGTAGGAGGATACAACAATTCAATGGTTCTATAACACATTTAGATTCTTGAGTTCACATGTGTGCAGTATGGCCAAGGTGTATCAATGTTGCAACAATTTTCAATGAGAAATCTCAAAGTCATGATGTAAGTATAATATTCATATCAATTGGTAAAAAAAGAGGATCATTGTTGTAGTAAATTCCAGTATTCAGTTTAAATTCAGATTTCAAATACAATGCACAAGTACGACATTTTAATTAAGAGTAGATGCATGGATCATATCTCATTTATACAAAAATTGACAACAAATAGAAACTCTGAGTAAATGGTGTTTAGCACCAATTATATGTTTAGATAATAATAATAATAATAATCTATTTTTAAGGGCACGACCAATCAAGACACCAAATTGGTGTATGAGACCTCCTCCACCCAACGATTTGACTTGTAAAGTCTACGGAGGTATACATACCCTACCCCCCCTATGGATTTGAACTTATGACCTATTAGGAGGAAACACAAGTTCTTAACCATTAGTCCCACTTAGGTTCTATATTAGGAAAATATGCTACGTATAAAAAAAACATTGTAACCATTCTTTAATGCAGACTTGAAACTCTAGTTGCCAAACACATGCAAAAAAAGGTGCCATAGAATGGATCTATAACTTAGGTGAAAATTTTAAATTATCGTTCATTTATTAATTAGGTTCTCCATGTAACATAAACAAACAACCATCAAAATTTGAAACCATTTTCCTACAATGCTCTTACTCAGGAATGGACCAGCAATCAAATGGAACGATATTCTAGTAGAGGAGGTCGTCTAAGGTAGTTTTGGAAGAATTAAGCTAAGGTTAATATACCTATTAAATAGAGTGAACCAGATGGATGTTGTTGGCCTCCCACCTATTCCAACTAGCTCATTTTGGTAGTTTGGAAGTTTTTTCCTAATTTTCGAGTCCCTAACTTCCAGGGCTGTTTTGAGGCACTAAGAAACATTTTTAGGGCTCGCCAAATATAGAAAGTATACCATGTCAGATTCTAAAGCCAACATGTGTATTCCTTAGAAAGAGATTTCCAATGGGCTATCATACACCTAAAACGGAGATTGTATGCAAAAGTTACGACCCCGAGAAGTTGATGTACTAACTTACCCCTATTAGAGTCCTATATTCCATAGGATCAGATGGTGATTGAAATTTATTAGTTCAGTGATTTTATGTGGTAAATGACATTCCATTCTGCAAATAATTTCCCAAAGGAAAAAGGAAAGAAAACATAAGCTGGGGTTTTCATTTCAAAATACGCCCTAAGTTAACCAAATTTGGTTAATTTAGCGTAAGAAAATAAAATTATAGTCTAAAATGGAAAAAAGAAAGCTTAGCGCTTCGTGGTGCATAATGTTTATCCTAATTTGCAAGAGGACAAGACTTTATGTCATGTAGTGGG
>ML776873.1:1861483-1872119 GCA_009831015.1 Picea engelmannii | reverse complement strand
TTGTTGTTTTTTTTTAATAATACACATGTTAAAGGAAAACAACACACAAAAGTATTGTCTTGGTTGTACCAAATTTTTCATTGTGCATAATAACCAGTTGCTGCTGTCATTAAAGTCCTGAAATATAAAATATGTTGCTTGTCAAATTTACCCAAGAAATTAGTCAAATTTGTTCCATTGATTTTGATTATTTTGTTGCGTAATCAAATATACCTGTACACATCATAAAACTCATCCAACCTTGAGATATAATGAAAATATATTATTTTTCTAATATTTAATCATAAATTCACTTATAATACTAAAATGAATAAAGTGGAAAATAATAAGGTGAAACCCAAATGTATGTATGGAAATGGTATGATAAAAGGTTTATTAGGACCATGGAATGTAACGAATGGTGAAGGGAAAAGAGGATATAAATGTGACATTTCTGAGTCCTAACATCCCCCCCAACTGAACTTGTTGCATGTCCTCATGCAACCATGCATGGATTTTCTTAGGAATTTTTGGCATTTAGACTTTGGCTTTGATTGATGATGTCTTTTTGGAATATTTCCAGGATCTGAAATACAACAGTAGTAGAATGTAAAATATATGTGTAACAACATGTAATACATGTGTAACAACATGTAAAATATGTGTAAGAACATGTGAAATTTTCTTAAGGTTGGTTCTTATGTTAACAACATTCATTTCACTTATTTGTTTTCTTGCTACAATAATTTAGTCATATACTCATTGAAAATAGTAATAAGCTATCAATATGCATAAGAAATCATCATTGTGTATAAGAAAGCCTTTTCTTTACCTTTATGAATCATGCCAATATGTATATCAATCGAAATGCAACAAAGTGTCGTTGGAAAAGAAATGTTAGTGCATCATAAATGGAATGATGAGATGATAAAATGGAATAATGGTATTGAATATGTGGTGAAATAGTCCCCCCCCCAAACTGAAGTGGTTTCATGTCCTTATGCAACTTGGCATAGGTTATGAAAGTGAAAAAGGAAGTAGAGCATGGTGAGGGAATTTGCCAAAGTTATTCATTACTAGCAAATAAGGAATTACATGATTAAAGATTAGAAAAGAACATACCTCCACTTACCCAAGAATAATGATGAACAATGCAAGAGGAATATGGTTGATGTTGATGCTGGAGCATGGAAGATGTGACTACTGTAGGATCATGAAAATGGAACTGCTAATGTTTCTACTACTGTAACTGGATCATGGGAAGTGAAGGAATCTGAACTGCTACTGTTGAATCATGAAAAAGTGTATAGTCTTCACCCACTACAAATCGATGGTACAATTCTAGTCATGCGAATAAATGTGTCGATGTCGAGCATGAAGAGAAATCATTGGATTACCGACCATTGATGAATTTCGTTAACTAATGCGAGACAAACTCACTAGTGATGTCAATGAATGCCAAGGTACATGAGTACATCTTGCGAAGTGCGAATAGATGGGTTGATGTCGAGCCACTTGCAAAATATGACAATCAAGGGACATTGATGTATTCCCATGATTGTCAGTGAGAGAACTTTCCATTAAGGCATGCAAGACTCAAGGTACTCAAAAGGAACTCTATTCTATATCCTAGATAAGGTGTCGAGGTCGATGGGGCAAGACTGTTGAAAGGTGGGCCTTAAGGAATCCCACATCAATCAACACGAGTTTGAAAAAAATATTGGCAGGACTATAGATGAAAATATCTCAATAGCAACAATTTTTATGGCAAAGAAATCAAGGAAATGTGATCAAGGAAAGGGAACTTCACTGGTTTTGTTGATGAGACACAAAGAACTGAAAAGAATGAAGGTAAAAAGGTATGCGAAATAAGTGTGTGTGAAGTCATAAAGGATAGGACAATGTAAGATAGGCTTCAACATAGGGATAACCAATCTGCTTTGAAGGAGCAATGGGAAGACATAAGTCATGACGCAAAATGGTTTGATAAATATTCATTGTGTAACAACAAACATCATGATTAGTATAATCATCTCCTTCAAGTTGTAAACATCTTTCTTGTGAAAATATTTGTGACTCTCGAAAATCACTTTGCAATCGACCGCGAACCTAGAAAAGATTAGTACAAATTCTCACAATCAAAACTTCCTGAGAGCATTGCAAAGAATAAAATGCAAGAGATAAGTACAAATGCGAGAAAAATAAAGTGTGTATGAACCTGTCACCTGCGTTGGTTTTGTCATCGATGTCTGTCAAAGTGAATTGAAGAAAACAAATTAGCGTGTAAGTGTAACGACCCTACTTAAATAAATGTATAAGATTATTAATTATAATTAAATTGATAATCTGATTGTCCTAAGATGTTAGATAAACAATAATTATTTCTTATACAATATTAACTAATTAATTATCATTAATTATTTGTTCATAACTGTCAATGATTAATTAATTATTAATCGACTCTTTAATTATGTGAGTAAAGAATTAATGGGGTTAATAATTTAATTTATTAAGACTTACGTATACGGGAGGGGATATAACATTAAATGTAAAGATAAGATAAGATAAGATAATAAATACAAGGGGATAAGATAATAAATAAATGGATAAGGAAATTAATGAAAGGAAGAGTCGGTGAAGGGGGAATATGTCGAGGAGAGTCTTACGGTGGAAGGTATTCTTTTGGAGGAGGATTTTTATTTTTATTTTAGGAGGAAGCATTTTGGAGGGGGRCGAGATGACTGGTTTCTTGGCTTGGTTTTTCTGGTTCTGTGGGAGATTTCTGCAGACTATGAGTATCATTGCAGGGGGCACCGGGTTGCTAGGGGTTTTGGGCAYGGGGGCCAGGATTCCTTTCGGTTTCCTGGAGCTAGGGAGCCGGGCAGGCTACTCCTAGCTGGCCGGGAGGATAGTCGGTTTGGGCAGTGTTGGTCAGTGCATCAGGCTAGGCAAGACAACAACAAGGCAACAGGGAAGGGACAACCATATCGACGGGAATTAGCATCAGAAGCAGGTATTTTATTGTGAATTGTTGAGTTATTTCCATGCTGTAGATAGATTTTAACTTATGCAGAATATTTATGCTTATGATGTGAATGATTAATTTACGTATGAGAAGGAAATTATATGTTAATTGAATTAAAATTTTGTATTTAATTAAGCTGGGTATCTACACATGGTATCAGAGCCTTAGTTTGAAATCTGGGCCTAAGGGCCAAGTCCCAACTCCAAGCTCCAGCTCCACCTAGCCTGCAAGCCAAAAACACATTCTCTTTGTTAGTTACACAGATCTATATATAAACAATATGCCCATAATATTCTGCATAGTGGAAGTATTAAGTACACTTGCTTCAATTAAACAAAAAAAGAGTTGTGTTGTGTTACTTCTAATGTTATTTTGCTTTCATTATGTTGATATGCACTCTGAAAACATGTAGACTATAGCTGCATTAGATGATTAGAAGTGTACTTTTAATAATTTTAATTGTATGGAGATGAAAAGAAATATATTAAAGATCTATATAAATAAAGAATTTTGGCTAGAGCCATTTCTATGTAATGATTTTAAAACCCAATCCATGAAAATAAATTTTAATATAAAATACAAAGAAGAAGAAAAACATTCGCTACAAATTAAAGGAGAGGATTCCTGGAATGGCTACGGAAGCCTAAAGAAGAAAATTGATCCCTTGTGGTGGCTGCAAAATAACTACTCTGAGATACCAAATGATGTGAATATTGAAACCTTATGAAGAAAACAGAATAAACAAGAGACCAAATAATCAAAATCTGAACATACTAAATTGCACAATGCAACATCTAGAAGATACAGCTCACCAAATACACAACTCAAATATCAAAATATATGTAACAACTAGAAAACATGTCATTGTAAAAACCTTTGTAAGGATTAAGCCAAGCCAATCATGGTATCAAGATATTAAATCCCCATTCATCCTAGTAAAGGGTAGGGATCTGGGTACCTACAATTCAAAAATGTCAAACTTCTAAAAAAAATTAAAAGTGAAATCTAGCCAAGAATAGCCACCAGAAAATGGCATTCACCAAAAAGTTGGGATTTTAAAAGAAGGTACAAATAGCTTCTATATTAAAGTATGGGTTTCAAAAACATGCATGTGTGTCCAAACGATCACTAAAAATGTCCACAGAAAACTGGCTTGAATGAGACTATTAGTGCCCCTACTCGCTACAGCCTACAGCCGGAGTGCTACAGATACGAACGCCGTGAAGTTCTATGATACACGAAGTAACCACACTCTCCTGGTCCATTAGCACGCAAATTTTCTCTCAAAAAGCTAAATATATACATACCTTCACAAAACAGTCATGAAAATGAAGCCTCAACAAGCCTACAGCTTGAGTTATATCCTCGTCCAGCAACGGGTCCTAGTTCAGGTTGGACCCTCGACCGATTCCAGTACCAGTTTCGATTTTTAAAACATTGATTGAGTCTGAGTCAAATTGGAAATTTAAAAGTCAGACTAAATATTAGATAACAATGAGTCATAAATCAAATAGTAGCTTATCCACTCTGAATCCTACAAAAGAGACCTATTTTTATCACAGAATAATGTAGATATAAGCACAAATCCTGTCCAGGTCGGTATGAATGAGAGAAACATGGTCATTGCACACCACACAATTGCCAAGCGCAGATAGTCATTCTTCAACTCGTTGCACCACAACTTCATCCGGCAAACTATTCCTCAAGTGTTGAAGTTCTTGGTCAGTAGTTGTGTATGGAAGCAAAAGACCATTCTTGTTCCCAACACAAAGACGCCCAACAATCCTTGTGCCTGCTATAGATGTCTTCACAACAGGAATGACATCTGCTAGCTCAGCCTCAAAAGTGCTGTAAAAGTTCTCTGATCCTCTAATGGCCACCAGGAAATATGCATTTGTAAGTTTTTAAAAGACACCGACCTTGTTGGAATTTTCAAACTGAATTCTGGTAGCCATGATGAACAGCCAAAGAAATGACTTACTCCTGGCAAAATTCGGCCTGATCCGGGCTCCAAAATTTTAGGGTAGAGTAATCTGCTGTACCGAAGCCAATAGATGTAAACCCAGATCACACTGCGAATTTAATAGGAGCGAGAGTACAAATTATAGGATGAAGTAACAATCAGTTATGATTAAAGTCTAGATCTGTAACATTCCAGACCCTAAATTTAACCACTAAAAAAAAAAAAAAAACAAGAATTGCAATCAGTCAGTCAGTGGGTCGGCATGCGTTGGATGGTCAACAACACTGGGCACTGCACGGGATTTCTTTCGAAGAAAGAAACCCAAAGTCGTGCGCAATCATAGTATTAAAAACCATAGTATATAATCCATGTAATACAACAAATCGCGCAGAGGGGAAGCCCATCGGTTTGACCCCGGGACTTCCGCCCAAATAACAACGACGAGCTACCGAACGTGGCCTCTGGTTTAAGAACACCACTCTCGCACTCAACCAAGCATCAAGTGCAAGGAGGAGATTACAAGTGGGAAACCTTTGGCTCATCACGTCCAAATGCTTCCTTTAGGTAGTCCGGAGGCAGGCCAAGGCTTTCAGAAAACACAGACAGCAAGGTCCTACATAGCTCCAGCGTTCCTTCATAGTACTCCTTCATTCTGGTCCTTTTGTGGATAGGTTGCTTCTTTCACAAAGTGCATTGTCTCTTCTCCCAACCTTATCGTAGCTTCCGATTGAATATTGGAGTGTCTTACTGTTGGTGATATATGTCTGCAAAAGAATTCGACTATTAGCTTCTGCAAAGCCCTTTAAATTTGTTGCAGAACCTGCGGTACGAAATCAATAGCGAATAAACCCACAAACTTCACGTTGTTACACAGGCGTATCCACACAACATACCAATGCAAGCACCTAGTCACCAATGAGGAGCTTCAACGAACCCACGAGTCTACACCTTTATGCACAAAACATCTGAAAATACCCAATGAGAAAACAAAACAACGCACAAGCCATCGCCCAAGCACAAGCGTCGAACACCAGCGCACAAATCATTCACCAAGAAACAATACAAGCCAGCCACCAACTCCAGAAACCAAATGCCTGACAAACAAGGAGGAGAAGCCATGAGAAGAGGCCATGGTGGCCGACCGGGTAACCAGAGACCTCGCAAGAGGAAACAATGAGGAAAAGAGGAATTAGGGTGATGGTGAAAAAGGTTAGGATTAAGATAGGGGAGGGGCACTGGAGGAAGAAAGGTGGGCACATGGAATCCATGCGTGACCGCACTTGTTTTTAAATTATTTTGATTTGCTTCTATTATTTATTTAAAAAAAAAAAACTTTTATAAATTGTGTGTGTTCGTTTAAATTTTTTTTTTTTTTGTGTAAAGATAATTAACCTAAATTAAATTAATTTAAAGATAATTTAGGTTAATTTAATTAAATTAATTTAAAGTTAATTAAGTGGTTACCCTAAATTAGGTTAATTTAATTAAATTAATTAAAAGTTAATTAAGTGGTTACCCTAAATTAGATTAATTTAATTTAATTAATTAAAAGTTATTTAAGTGGTTACCCTAAATTAGGTTAATTTAATTAAATTAATTAAAAGTTAATTAAGTGGTTACCCTAAATTAACCTAAATTATAATTTAGTGTAAAGTTAAACTACATTAAAAGTTAATTAAAATATTAGAGGGTCCATGGGTTTTGAACCCAAGACCACCCACCAAGCGAAGTGCCTCGAGAAGAGCACTAACACCAACACGCCCTCATGAGTCTTTACAAATAAACTCATATACTTAAATAGATTAATGGTAACAGAGTTGCGCCAATGAGAGTAGTTGCAGGGATTTCAATGGCAGTGAGTGCAACATCTCGTTCAGCGCCAATGACACAGACAGGTCCACGACCATCTCAGGAACAACTAGTAGGGGCAGGGGTTCCGGGGGAAGGAACTCGTTTCAAAGACAGTCGCAGAATCGTGTGCAGGTTCAATCCCATGTTACCTGTTGGGGACGTGGAGGACGTCGTTCCCAGCGTGACTGCCTAGAGTTATAATCAGGATTGTGCATAGAGAAGGAAAGGCCCCGATGGGAAGAGCAAGTGGCAGCCATCAAATTTACACATCGGTTAATCATCGCTAGGCAGAACATCAATCCACGGTGGTGGAATCATCAGGTGCGCTAAATCATATCAATGATAAGATTTTTTTTGATTCTGGTGTGACAGATAGTTTCATTTCACCATCTGCAATAGAAAAGAGTGGGCTGGTAGCCTACGAGCATGATGACTTTAAACAAGTCGAGATGGCTTCGGGGGAAAAACAAGCGGTAGGACCTAGTGTTGATAATTGTATATTAGACCTGGGAGTGTGTACTACCAAGTTGAAGGTATACATCATTGTTGTTGGGGCATATGACCTAATCATTGGAATGGATTGGTTAGCAGCTCACCGATCTTTGGTAGATTTTTTCTCAAAGAGGGCGCTTTGTGTCGATGATGAAGGAAGACCAGTAGAGATCCAGGGTGTACAGAGAAAAGTGTCGTTACGCTTTATATCAACTATGAAGGTTAAGCAATGC
Organism: Picea engelmannii; assembly: GCA_009831015.1. Classification (NCBI taxonomy): domain Eukaryota; kingdom Viridiplantae; phylum Streptophyta; class Pinopsida; order Pinales; family Pinaceae; genus Picea; species Picea engelmannii. The sequence continues at coordinate 1,864,576 of ML776873.1, read as the reverse complement.
TTGAGGAAAGGGTGTCGATTGTATGTAGTGGAAGCAGTGAATGAAAGGAAGGGACCCTCATTGGATCAGTACCTGGTATTGTCATAATTTCATGATGTTTTTTCGAACGAGTTACCAGGGTTACCTCCTAAGAAGGAGCTTGATTTTACTATTGAGCTAAAACCTGGTGCAGAACTGATCTCCAAGACTCTGTATCAGATGACAGCGCCGGAACTTTGTGAATTGCAAATGCAGTTGAAAGAGTTACTAGACTTAGGGATAATAAGGCCCAGTGTTTCACCCTGGGGTGCGCCGGTAATTTTTGTAAAGAAGAAGGACGGATCCTTACGACTGTGTATAGACTACAGGGACTTAAACCGTGCTACAGTGAAAAATAGGTACCTGATACCGCGAATAGATGACCTCTTCGATTAGATGAAAGGAGCAGCGGTATTCTCAAAGATTGATTTGCGATCAGGGTATCATCAGTTAAGGATTAAGGAAGGTGATATCCCAAAAACTGCCTTTCGAACTCGGTTTGGACATTACGAGTTTTTTGTAGTACCTTTCGGATTAACCAATGCGCCAACAGTATTCATGAGCCTCATGAACGACGTATTCCGGAAGTACTTAGACCGTTTTGTACAAGTATTTTTAGATGACATCCTCATCTATTCCAAGAATGAAAGAGAAAATGAGGAACAGTTACAAATAGTGTTGTCCTGCCTTAGAGAGAACAAATTGTATGGGAAGTTGTCGAAGTGTTCCTTCTTCCAGAAAGTGATCCACTATTTAGGTCATATCATTTCCGACGAAGGAATCTCTGTGGACCCATAAAGGTAAAGGCCATTATGGAGTGGCCAGTGCCGAAAAATGCCATGAGGTGAGAAGCTTCATGGGGCTAGCAGATTATTATCAGAGATTTGTGGAAGGGTTCTCAAAAATAGTGAAACCCATCACCACCTTGCAACGCAAGGGGGTCAAGTATGAATGGAAAGAAGAGTGTGATAGTGCGTTCATTGAGCTTAAGAGGTTACTAACTAGTGCGCCAATTCTACGAGTGACGGATATGGAAAAGGACTTCACAGTCTACACGGATGCCTCGAAGCAAGGGTTGGGGGCCGTGCTAATGCAGGATGGAGGAGTGATAGCTTATGCGTCAAGGAAGTTGAAGAAACACGAAGAGTTATACGTGACTCATGATTTAGAGTTGGCAGCTGTAATGCTAGCTCTGAAAATTTAGAGGCACTATCTTGTGGGGTGAAACTCTGAGCTCAAAACGGACCATCAAAGTCTAAAACATCTCTTCACTCAAAGAGATCTGAATGCCAGGCAAAGGTGATGGAGTGAGTTTATGAGTGAGTACAATTTTGGGTATTTCGTACATCAAGGGAAAGGAAAATGTGGTCGTAGATGGCTTGAGTAGGAGACCACGTATCTTCTCCTTGGTACCCTTAAAGGTCAATCTGAGGGAACAAATGTTGACACAACTCCAAGGAGATAGTTGGTATTTAAAGGTTACTTCAAACCTCCAGAGCAGGAGGTAGTTAGATCCAAAGTATGAAAGATATAGTCTGGAAGCAGACGGACTGTTAAGATATCGAGGAAGGATGTACATCCCTGAGAATGGGGATATTCGAAGCATCATACTAAAGGAAGCCCATAGAGCACTTTATTGTGCGCATCCAGGTGTGAAGAAGATGTATGCGGATATAAGGAAACTCTTCTTCTGGGTAGGCACGAAGCGCGATGTAGTCCATTTCATCGCCAAGTGCCTAGAATGTCAACAAGTGAAAGTCAACCACCATCACCCGATAGGCCTCCTACAACCACATGATGTCCCTATGTCTAAGTGGGAAGTCATCTCTATGGATTTTGTTGTGGGGTTGCTGCTCACATCTCATAGACACAATGCCATTCTTGTGATAGTGGACAAGTTAACCAAGAGTGCTCATTTTATTCTGGTTAGAGACACTTACAATGTCACTGATGTGGCACGTGTGTTTGTAAGCGAGGTTATCTGTTTGCACGGGATGCCTAAGAAGATCATTTCAGATAGGGGATCCAGATTCACTTCTAGGTTTTGGACAAGTTTACAGTCAGCATTAGGGAATCAATTGAACTCAAGCACAAATTATCATCCTTAAACAGATGTGAAAACGGAGAGAGTAAATCAAGTCATGGAAGACATGCTTGGTATGTATGTCATGGATAATCAAACCCAGTGGGAGAAGTACTTACCTTTGGTAGAGTTTGCCTACAATAACAGTTTTCATAGTTCCATCGAAATGCCACCCTACGAAGCTTTGTATGGGAGGCCATGAAGAATGTCATTGAGTTAGAATAGACTAGAAGACCGAGTAATAGTTGGGCCAGAATTGATTCAGGAGATGGAAGAATAGGTGATTCAGACTAGGCAGAGACTAAAGGAAGCATGGGATAGGCAGAAAAGTTATGTGGATGCACACCGGACTTACCAAAGTTATGAAGTGGGAGACCAGGTTTTCATTCGTATCAGGCCTAATAAGAGTACCATACGGTTCGGGAAGGGGACAAAGTTGTCACCTCAATTTATAGGACCGTTCAGAATCCAAGAGAAAATTGGACCCGTTGCCTATCATCTCGTACTGCCACCCCACTTGCATAAAACTCATAATGTATTTCATATATCTGTTTTACATCATTATGTTGCTGATGAATCACATAAACTAAATTGGAAGGAATTGCAAGTATTGGACGTGGGAACCCTCACGGTAGAACCATTACGCATATTGGACCATAGAGTCCGACAGCTTAGGAATCATCTGGTAGACCAAGTTAAGGTCTAGTGGGACAAGTATAGACCAGGATCTGCTACTTGGGAAGACGCTGAGACACTACGACGAGACTATCCCTCACTTTTGACCACCTCAAGAATATGTTTCTCGAAGGTAGGGTGTATGTGACACCACCTTTTGACTTAGACAACCATGATTACTTGAGACCTATATACTTTATTTTCTAGTCACAGTGAAACTATTAAATGATACACTTAAACTTTAAAATGTATGAACTTTTATGAATGTTTAAATGTTATTGATGATGATGTATGTAATGCGATCTACTATGAGAATG
>ML776873.1:1820303-1860965 GCA_009831015.1 Picea engelmannii | reverse complement strand
GTCAATATAGTTGACGCTCCAAGATAGTCTAGCAGAGGAAGGATAGGAATGGAGATGGAAGTAGGTTAGGGAGGAAGGATGAGTAGTAATAGTTGAGAAGGTATGGAGATCTGTCTTGTGGTGGAATTTAATGTTTTCCCTTCTAAAAAGAAAATGTGCATATATGAATATTTAGAATTTCGTAACTAAACCATAGTTGTCTAAATAAAATTGTTGAACCAGGATAATTGTAATTAAAGGATTTCTCAAAAATTTGATTGGTTTATTGTCTGTTATAAAAGACTAGTCTTGCTGACTGGATTCGATGCCTACATAAATTACTAAAGGATGGTAGTTTTGATTATTAGTACATACACGAGACTTGTATATACTAGCTACACATACATTTCTTGTACATATACACTAGTATGTATGATTTTTCTTGACTTACTTACTGATAGTGTCGGTTAATTGTTATGAATGTGTGAACTATGTTTCTTTTCCTTTGTACCAGAAGATACCTTAACTTCGGGACAAAGTTTCCTTAAGGGTGGGTGTATGTAACGACCCTGCTTAAATAAATGTATAGGATTATTAATTATAATTAAATTGATAATATGATTGTCCTAAGATGTTAGCTAAATAATAATTATTTATTATATAATATTAACTAATTAATTATCATTAATTATTTGTTCATAATTGTCAATGATTAATTAATTATTAATCGACTCTTTAATTATGTGAGTAAAGAATTAATGGGGTTAATAATTTAATTTATCAAGACTTACGTATACGGGAGGGGATAGAACATTAAATGTAAAGATAAGATAAGATAAGATAATAAATACAAGGGGATAAGATAATAAATAAATGGATAAGGAAATTAATGAAAGGAAGAGTCAGTGAAGGGGGAATATGACGGGGAGAGCCTTACGGTGGAAGGCATTCTTTTGGAGGAGGATTTTTTTTTTATTTTGGGAGGAAGCATTTTGGAGGGGGACGAGAGTACTGGTTTCTTGGCTTGGTTTTTCTGGTTCTGTGGGAGAGTTCTGCAGACTGTGAGTATCATTGCAGGGGGCACCGGGTTGCTAGGGGTTTTGGGCACGGGGGTCAGGATTCCTTTCAGTTTCCTGGAGCTAGGGAGTCGGACATGCTGCTCCTAGCTGGCTGGGAGGATAGTTGGTTTGGGTAGTGTTGGTCAATGCATCAGGCTAGGCAAGACAACAACAAGGTAGCAGGGAAGGGACAGCCATATCGACGGGAATTAGCATCAGAAGCAGGTATTTTATTGTGAATTGTTGAGTTATTTCCATGCTGTAGATAGATTTTAACTTATGAAAAATATTTATGCTTATGATGTGAATGAATAATTTACGTATGAGAAGGAAATTATATGTTAATTGAATTTAAATTTTGTATTTAATTAAGCTGGGTCTCTACAGTAAGCGTAAAACCATGCGTTTGTATAGTTTTCGGGAATTTGAAAAAGTCCATTGCAATTTTTTCGATTTTATGATTTATTTTTCGTTATTTTTATAATTTTTATTTATTTATTTATTGTTATTTTATTCTGATAATACACATGCTAAAGGAAAACAACACACAAAAGTATTGTCTTGGTTGTACCAAATTTTGCAATGCGCATAATAATCAGTTGCTGCTATCACTAAAGTCCTCGAATATAAAATATGCTTCTTGTCAAATTTACCCAAGAAATTAGTCAAATTTGTTCCATTGATTTTGATTATTTTGTTGCATAATCAAACCTATACATCATCAAATATATTGAACCTTCAGAGCATATGATTTTAGTGCAACAAATAACCAGGGAGCAAACACAAACAACAATCTGAATAAATAACCAAGGAGCAAACACAAACATCGATCTGAATAAAGAAACATGATGCCTACAAGAACACATCGATCATGGATGTTGAGAACAAAGATATGTTATGAAAATTTAGTCATCGAAATTGGTCCATTCAGACATGTTTGGAAAACCGGCCATCCCGGAATTTGACTTCCTCATATTCTGAAAAATTGAAACTTCTCTCAAACCAAGTGGAATTTTCAAAAACCGCTCAGCAATCAATTAAATAAGACCCTTCTGCACAAAACCCATGTCCTAGATTTTTGAAATTCATCATGGTTTGCTCACAAATGTCATCCGAAGTTGATGATATGCAAATGGACATTAATTGGCGGAAAATTCAGATTGAAAGTTTCTCATTGCATATGTGAACTAGGTCTCGAGGCTCTGTAAGATACGTGAGGAAGCCAATCAGAGGTTCGAAATTCTAACTTGAAAACCATAATTGATTCTCTATCAAAAGGTAGGTTGGAGGAAGATTATTATTTGAGTTGGTGTCTGACTTCAACAACTAATCATGTAACCTCCATTCAATCAATTGTGGGCTGCAGATTGAGCATATCCAAACTAAACCACATGTGTCATAAGTATATGGGTGAAATTTGGTGCTACCAGGTGGAATTTGGTGCATTTGTGCCAATCATACATATATTTTTAAACTCCATCCAATTATTAGGCAAATTATTGCTCACGTAAAATAAGGATCTTGTTAATTCTTTGCCATTTTTTTCATTTTATTATTGAACAAAATCTTATGGTTAAGAAAAATATGTGAGAGGTATATCCCAATAAAATATTTTGGCCAATAATTTTGGGAGAATATCCTGAAAGGAATTTCTCCAAGCTTAGAAAATGCATGAAAAATTATGGGCAGTTGAAACTTCCATGCAACAACCATAATTGCAATACTCTATTAATTTGTTTCTCATTGAGATTAATTATTGCCCGGATTTTAGAAGATCTACAAAGTAAAGAAAATAGATTTTGATTTTGTTTTTCATTAATTAATCTCGCGTCCAGCTTCCAATTGCAAATTTAGATCAAATTAGAAGGATGGAGACAAATTACAGTGATTAAGATGAACCTACAGTTTAATATTTTATTGTTTTTGTAGGTTCAATTGGCAGGTTTTACTCCAAGTTAAAAAGGTGAATGCTAGTCTTGGCAGCCGAGGCGATTACATTGGTGGATTTGGCATGAGCAGGTGTAGGTTTCAGATGAAGGCGAGATATGGCATCAAAACTATAAATGGACCAGACCGGAAGTTAAAAATGAGAAGAACGTAGGCATGACACCATTCAATCATTGTTACAGCAAAAACGTCACTTTTTTAGCAAGTAAAATTTCACTGTAACAACATATAAAATTTTGTTGTATAAACATGTTGTAACAGCATGTAAAATTTTCATTATATCAACATGTAAAATTTCATTGTAACAGCATGTAAAATTTTGTTGTAACAACATGTAAAATTTCAGTGATTGTTTCAGCATGTAAAGAATCGGCTTTGTTTTATTCGTAAAAAAAATTATTGTGTTTATTTGCAGGTCAAAGGATGGACACGCAATTTTTTATTTCTTATTATTTTGTTATATTTAAATTTTTTTTTCTTTAATTAGTTTCTAATAAAAATCAAACTGAAAAATGTAAAAAAAAATATTTTTTTTTTAGCAAATGGAGCGAACTCAATTAAAAATTGGAGACGAAAAATAGATTAGGAAAATTAATTTTATCGTCCATAATTAAAAGAATTCCTTAAAACATTAGAGGAATCCTATTTTTTGATCCTCGCGATTGCACGAAGTGCGGAGGAGAGCATACTAATTCTAGGTAAAAGAAAAATCTGATAATGAAAACAAAAACTAAAAAATAAAATCCTACCTACTCTATGTTAATTACATCTTAGAAATTAGTTATGTGTAGTCAAATAACCAATGGAGCCAAGCACGCAACAATAACAATAATATGTTCAGTGGCAATTTTTCGAATGAAAAATAGAATTTTACAAGAATGAATGAATCTAGTTGTTGTAACTTTAAATTAACAAAATTAAAAGAATCTAACCTGGTAGTCGCTTGAAACCATCGTTCGATATAGATTTCGTAGGCATAGTTTCCCTTGATTAGATCATTCTATATCTCCTCATTATCCTCCTCAAGTTCCTGAGATGTTGATTCCTCCTTCATTTCTAGAGGAGTATTTAAGCTCTGGGCTGCTATCAAGATCTCCTCTTCCTGAGAAGAAGAAATCCCAACTTTTGCAAGGATATGAGAAAGTTGTTCCATGATGACACTCATAGTTAAATCGTATTGCAAAAGGGGTTCTTACAACACCCAAATCAAAATAAAAATAAAAAAAGACCGAAAATCACACTTGCTGAAACACATGAAAACCTCTTCACAGTTGCAAAAATTGAAACTACAAAAATTGAAATTGCTAGAATTGAAATTGCAGAAATTGAAAGTCACACTCTGCATGCTCTGTCCCAAATGAGGTCGACGTCTTACCTCATATTTAGGAATACATTGGCAGGGAGAACATGAGGAGTCTCCACTCAAGTAGATTCTATGACCCCTTACCAACACATGCAGACACACTTGCAGGAATTGAAATCTACACTTACGCTTGTAGGAATTGAAACACTCCCTGCATGCCCTTACCCATATGTCACCTTAGAGTTAGGAGCATGACAAATCACACTTGCATGAAAATTCAAACTAAACTTCAATCCATCGTGCTTCCCCGGCAATGACGCCAAAATGTTAGGCAGAAATATTGTCATTTAATTCCATTGTAGTACTTGCCAAACTATTTAATTTGTCAATCCGAGGTTCGTAAGATTACGAATCACACACACTATATATGTAGGACTGAAGTAGAAGTAATTTAATCTAAATTTATGAAATGAAATTAATCTAGGAAAGCATTGAAAGACTAACTAGAAAAGCAGGAAATTAATCTAGGAAAGCAATACAACATGTGAAGAGTTGAATGGAAAAAGACATATGTGAGCTCACACAATAATCCTATCTCAAATTACATTACAAGAATCAAATGAAAAATCATGAAAGCATGACAAATGAAATAATACAAATCAAAGCTAAGAATCCCCTTCTAAGACTTCAAGCTAATCTAAGTCTAATCTCTCATCTCTAACTCCCCCAAAATGAAGAGAGAACACTCTCTTTTATACATGAGAGTCTTGAAGATAAGATAAGAGTCTCATAATTACAAATCCATTATTCTCTCAACCACTTTCCTATTATTACAATATATGATCCCTTGAAATCCTCCACACATCTCTCACAAATCTTGGATAAGATATGCCATCAAAATCTCTATGATCTTCTCCTTTGAATATGCTTGAATGATTGTCCCAAATATTATTCAAATCTTCAAAGCTTGAAGATGAAATTCGAATTTGAGGATAGGTGGTAATATTTGACTTTGTTGAAATCTTCAAATATACATGTACACATCATAAAACTCAACCAACCTTGAGATATAATGAAAAATGTTATTTTTCTAATATTTAATCATAATTTCACGTATAATACTAAAATGAATAAAGTGAAAAATAATAAGGTGAAACCCAAATGTATGTATGGAAATGGTATGATGAAAGGTTTATTAGGACCATGAAATGTAAGGAATGGTGAAGGTAAAAGAGGCTATAAATGTGACATTTCCGAGTCCTAAAAGATACCGCCACTCCCCTAATGCACTCCTCGTCTCCTTACTTGACACTTGTCCTCCACTCACTCTATTGCTCACCCTCTTGTCTATCAATTCATCCACCTTTCTGAATACTCTCCCTAACATGTCACCTCCCTCTCATACTTCCCCTCTCACAACACTCCACATGTCCCCTCATTCCTAATATCGGCCACTTCTCCACCTATCCTTATCGCTTACACTCCCGCATCTACTCATCCCATCTCCCTATTGGACACTTGTCCCCACGTCACCCTATTCGTAACCAATCACATCTCCCCCCATGACCATGTGACCGAGAACTATTTTGTAATGATCTCGCGCCACTAAAAATACATTGTGGTAGCCAAAAGGTAAAATATCTCATATTTCAAGCATCATCTGATCGTCCATATCAAACGTAGATCAATGACAGTCGAGTACTTCGGATCTTGCAACTTGCACAAGGATTAATCATGCCTTAATATTCTGACAGTCACAGTTTCATTTTGGTCATTCCTCCACTTTGGATTTTGGCCTTCGGGTAATAGTATTTCCATTGATTCATTTCACCTAAAACCTGAAGGCCAGAAGTCAGGGTTCCTCATTCCATCATCATTTTTGTGAGTGGCAAGGTTCGTTTTGGTTTATGATTAATTGCAAGTGTTTCAAAAAGGATCCTTCTACTTCGTGGCAAATGTGGACATTTGAGAATCCACAGGCTTTGATAAATAGTCAGAGGATAATAATAGGTGACAGTAACAAGTTCATGGTGGACTCTAGCTCCAGCAAGGACAGTGAATCATGGGATCTGTTTTGATATCATGATAAAATCCTACATTCATTTCTCGATCACAGCCACCGATAAAGACCAATATCTAAGAAGAATTCAAAGACCAGTCATCAACAACCTCCATCAAACCAATAGGTAGTTCCTGGATCCAAACTGAATTTATCTACAAGCTCCAACATTCGAGCTAGCTAGCAGTTTGTTTCATAGTGATTACAAAAGTTTATTTTTAGTCAATCAAATCAAACACCAGAAATCCTAACAAATCCTAAATATTCCTATATTTTTGTAATTAGATATACAGTTAGATTAGATATATCCTCCTCATTTATGACAGGATCTTTGTAAATAAACTTATAAATACTTCACATTTCAAAGTATGAAGGGTTGGGACCTGTTCATAGGATAGGATAAATACTGTAAGGCAACCCACAGAAACACCATTGATCAGATTTTCAGTTATACAGTGCAACATTGCAGGATTCTTGTGTCAGATTTTTTGTGATGTCTTTCTCTCTTTGTCAAATGTTTTCTTATGCTTTGTAATCATTTCATGTATTTCCAATTCCAGTCATTAAAATAAATTCAAAAGAACATAATTTATCTTATATACATTGTCTCTTGTTTTTTAATGATTTGTATGTTTTCATCAGGAACTGAGTGAAGGAATTCTCAACTGTTCCTCTGCTTAGTGGAATCTCCCCTCTTTTCCCTCTTATTCATTTCATTTAATATGAATAGATCTAGTAGTTTTACTACCCTGCCCTGCAATATTAGCATGTTAATCTTGTATTTGATCAATCTAAATATGTGACTCCATTTCCCAATGACCCATCTTCCCTATTCCAACCAACAATTCAAAAAACCAAACCTGGTACTATCATAACTAGCCTAAAATTTCCAACAAACAAATCTAAACATTACAGAGAGATCCCTCTCTGAGTTTAGGAGGGATAGATACTGGACTCCAAAGTGGTTTTGTAGTTACCTCTATCAACTTATTCCTTGGCCTGAGAAATTACAGAGTGATAACATAATGGCAACTCGACTGGGGAACTAAACATTTCATGTTCCTCAGAAAAGTGTATCAAGTTCCATATATGATTACTGACGGTGGACAGTGATCAGACACATGAAGGTTGAATTATTCACCTGGAAAATCCAAATCATCTTCAAATTTAAATTCAAAGACTCCACTGGAGGAAGAACCTGAAGCATGACAAAACAATATGGAAAGATCAGGTATTCAAGTTGGAATTTTATCCAAGACATAATAGGATTTATTTTTAATTATTTATTCTCTTTTCTTGATCCTGTTCAAGACCATATTGCTGAGACTTATGATAATCATATTCAACCTGATGAGCCTCAGAAGATCAAGACCAATTTTACATCTTTTGTACATACTCATGCACTTGTTAAAAATTCAAATAGATACAAGCCTCTCATTTTACCTCCTATACTCCATGATTTCCCTGCAAACTATCACAAATACCTTCCTAGGTTTGATGGAGAATATGGTAACATCATTGCTGAAAAACTCATTCATGGTTTTGAAAATTTCTTGACCTTTTTGAGGTTGAAGAAGATGATGTCTATATTAGTATTTTTTGTTTATCTTTGCAAGGTAAAGCTAAAGAGTGGTTCAAAAAATTTCCAGTTGCAAGAATTGGTGATTTCCATCAGTTTGTGAAGTATTCCTTGATAAATGGGTGATCAAGAGGAATATTTTTCTCATTTTAGAAGAATATGATCATTTGAAAACACATCCAGGAGAAACAGTGCAACACTTTTCAGACAGGTTCAATCAATTTTACCATTCAATGCCTGATGATATAAAGCCTCCTCCTGGTTTAGCTCTCTTACACTATCCTAATGCTTTTGATCCAGAAATGACATTTTATTTGAGAGAAAGGAACACTACAACACTTGAAGAAATGAAGAACAATGCAATAGGTGTAGAAGCTAATCTATTGATAAAAAATTCAAAGTTGAAGGAAGAAGAAAAGGAAAACACAGAGAAGGAGCATCTGGCATCTTCAAAAGTGAAACTAGACATTCTGTCAAGCACAATGAAATAGATGATGCACAAGATTATCATGAGATATGAACTTGTCGTTCAAAAACACCATGTTCCATTTTTTGCAGAGAAAGAAAGGGTCATTGTTCCTAAACATTTGGTTGTTTATCCTGGGTATCATAGATCAGAAAATGATTGTTTTATACATTCACTTCATGCCATGGACAAAGATGAAACTCAAAATAAGTTTTTGGAGGAGTAATCAGTTGATCTAATGTGTATGCTTGATGAATTTTGTTATATGGATGATCTACCCAAATATGATCAATATGATGATGACTACATCAAGGTTGACTTTTCAAAGAAATCAGAAACATGTTTTTGGGAGGAAGAAGCTCAGTTACAACAACTCAAAAATGACAATCAACCTGTGTATATTAATCATGACAACAATGAGGAAAATGTAGAAAATTTCAAAGTAAGTGAAAAGTATTTTCCCTTATGTTTCTCCTCATTTAAATTTCTGAGAGGAATCTATAAGAAAGGAGACCAACAGATTTTCAACAGTAGAAATGGAGAATTTTCTGACAAGTCAATTGAGGATGTCATTTGCGATATGGAAGTTGTTCTAGCTCCAAAATTACAGCCCCTGAGTTATATTTATTTTCAAACCAAAGATGAATTGATGCAACATAATTTTGTACCATTAATTTTTTATTCATTTCAGTTTTTGAAGAAAAATGTTGTTAATATATCAGAAGCAAGGACGGGTAAGCCTATAGAAAATCATGTAGCCTCGTTGAAATCATTGCATAATAAATTGCAACAGTCTTCTCAGTTTCTCCAAGATCCAGTAACTGATATGTTGGATAATATCTATAGCCAAATTCCTTTAGCTAACTATGAGCCTACAAGCAGTCATGATAAAAACTTGATCAAGGAACCAACTTCACTATATTGTTCAACAGGAGTCTCATTACAAAGATCTTCTGAAAATTTGCAGTTAAAGAAAAAGTTGTATGATGATGTAGATAACATATGTGCAATACCAAATTATGACCTTGAGTTTGTTGAATACTTTTAACGCCAAGAAATAGTTCATGTTTATCATGATCCCATACCTATCTATATGAAGGAGTTTTTCACTTCATAATTCAAATCAATTTCCAGTGCTTCTTTTGTCTTTCATGGTTCCAAAGCTCTATGTTGTCAAGATAAAACTAACAATCATTTTATAGTGCACTTACAAGCTCTAGTTATGATTTTTATTAAAAACAATGAAAGAGTTGATTTATTAGATCAACCGTTGGATTGGATTCATTGGAATTTTTCCATTACCTAATTGAGCAGTAATTTCAGCAGATTAGGGTAGGAGTGTGTGAATAAGCTCGACTTGGCGAGCATTCCTTTCAACAATTTTTCAATTTGATTTTCAGTTTGGTTTTGGTTTTCAGTTTTAGAGTACAATTCAGACTTCAGAGTGAATTTGATTCAATTAAGGTTTGGAGAAGATGATTAATTGATTTTCAGTCATAGATGTTTCATGACGGAATAGGTTGTAGGCTTGGGATCATCCCAATGGATCAAGCTACTAGTTTGTGGTGTTCTTGGCACCTCACTGGGAGGATGCCATCCCCATTTGGAGCCATTATTAGAGTCCTATATTCCATAGGATCAGATGGTGATTGAAATTTCTTCCTTCATTGATTTTATGTGGTAAATGATATTCCATTCTGCAAATAATTTCCCAAAGGAAAAAGGAAAGAAAACATAAGCAGGGGTTTGCATTTCAAAATACACCCTAAGTTAACCAAATTTGGTTAATTTAGTGTAATAAAATAAAATTATAGTATAAAATGGAGAAAATAAAGCTTAGCGCCTCGTGGTGCATAATTTTTATCCTAAGTTGCAAGTGAACAAGACTTTTTGTCATGTAGTGGGTAATCCCCATGCTAGTATCCATCAACGACATACCCATCACTTAGATTGACGGTCCTCACTGCATTGTAGACCCCCCAGACCTTTCTTCCTTTAACGGTGGGGGGGGGGAGGTCGAAAAGTGGTTTTCCCCCACCTAATGCGGTGCATCCTCTTCATTTCGGACCCCCCCTCCTATTTTCTCTTACCGCCTACCCCCCCCTCCAAAATATCACTTACCCCCTCACTTTGATACCGCCACTCCCTGCCTACACTCCTCCTCTCCTTACTCGACACCTATCCTCCACTCACTCTATCGTGCACCCTCCTGCCTATCACATCATCCACCTTTCCGACTACTCTCACTAACATGTCACCTCCCACTCATACTTCCCCTCTCACCACGCGCCACATGTCCCCTCATTCCCCATATCATCCATCTCTCTGCCTATCCCTATCACTTACACTCCTGTATCTAATCATCTGATCTCACTATTGTACACTTGTCCCCAAGCCACCCTATTCGTAACCAATCACATATTCCCCCATGACCGTTTAACCGAAAACTATTATGTAATGATATCGCGCCACTAAAAAGACATTGTGGCAACCAGAAGGTAAAATATCTTAGATTTCAAGAATCATCTAACCATCCATACCAAACGCATATCAAATCCAGTCAGGTACTTTAGATATTGTAACTTGCGCAAGGTTTAATCATGCCCCAATATGCCTTCGGTCATAGTTCCATTTTGGTCATTCCTCCACTTTGGATTTTGATCTTCAGGTAATAGCATTTCCATTGATTCATTTCACCCGAAGGCCCAAATTTAGGGTTCCTTGTTCCATAATCATTTTTCCAAGTGGAAAGGTTCCTTTTGGTTTAGGATTAATTGCAAGTGTTTCAAAAAGGATCCTTCTACTTCACGAAAAATGTGGACACTTGAGAATCCACAGGCTTTGATAAACAGTCAGAGGATAAGAATAGGTGACAGTAATAAGTTCAGGGTGGACTCTAGCTCCAGCAAGGATAGTGAATCATGGGATCTGTTTTGATATCATGATAAAATCCTACATTCAATTCTCGATCACAATCACCAATAAAGACCAACAGCTAAGAAGAAGTCAAAGATTGATGGTCAACAACCTCCATCAAACCAACAGGTAGTTCCAGTATCCAAATAGAATTCATCTACAAGCTTCAACATTCAAGCCACCTAGAATTTTGTTTCATAGTGATTACATCTAAAGTTTATTTTTAGTCAATCAAATCAAACGCCATAAATCTGAACAAATCCTAAAGATTCCTATATTTTGTAATTAGATATACAGTTAGATTAGATATATCATTCTCATTTATGACATGATATTTATAAATAAACTTATAAATACTTCACATTTCGAAGCATGAAGGGTTGGGACTTGTTCGTAGGATAGGATAAATACTGTAAGGAAACCCACAAAAACACCATTGATCATATTTTCAGTTATACAATGCAACATTGTAGGATTCTTGTGTCAGATTGTTGGTGATGTCCTTCTCTCTTTGTCAAATGTTTTCTTATTCTCTGTAATCACTTCATGTATTTCCAATTCCAATCATTAAAAGAAAGTCAAAAGAACAAAATTTATCTTATATAATATGTCTCTGGTTTTTTTAATGATCTGTATGTTTTCATCTGAAACTAAGTGAAGGAATTCTTAACTGCTCCTCTACTTAGTGGACTTTCCCCTCTTTCCCCTCTTATTCATTTCATTGAATCTGAATAGATCCAACAATTTTACTACCCTGCCCTGCAATATTATCCTTTTAATATTGTATTTGATCAATCTGAATCTGTGACTCCATTTCCCAATGACCCATCTTCCCTGTTCCAACCAACAATTCAAAAAACAAAACCTAGTATTATCATAACTAGCCTAAAATTTACAACAAACAAAGATAAATATTATAGAGAGATCCCTCTATGAGTGCACGAGGGATAGATCCTGGACTCCAAAGTGGTTTTGTAGTTACCATTGTCAACTTCTTCCTCAGGCTAAGAAATTAAAGAGCGATAACAACCCCAACGGGGCACATATGACTTTTGGCGCTTCATCTCCTCGAGTTAGGTTTTTGGATGTCTAGGGTTTTGGAATTCCTGTTTATTGTAAAAAAGTCTTAGAGAGACCCATTGTAACCATCATATTGCGAATGAGCACAACTGTCACATCTCTTCTCAGAGATAAGCCGCCACCATTCTAGCAAGCTTGTTTTCTGCTGCATTTTACAGTTTCAACACATTTTCTTATTGAATATAAACCATTTTTATTGTATATTTGTTATTTTATCTTTGTTATTCTTGTGTCTCTTTGTTAAGAATAATAATAATCTATATTCATTTTCACTTTTCTCATAAAATATGGATCAATGGTATTAAAGCAGTTTTCTCCTTGTCTTTCTTAATGCATGTCCCTGCTGAGGTCAGGGTACAAATAATTGGGTCTCGAGATTATTTATCTTGAGGAAAAAATCTTTTGCATCCCCAAGTGACCTCTCATGGAGGGAGAAATGAAATATGAAGGCACATGAGATACTTTCAAAATGTTTCTCGAGGAATCCCTCATGCAACAGAGGAATGAAATGATGGATAGTTTTATGAAAATCCTTGGGCGGATACCAACAGGCGACGCATCTTCCTCGAACAGAGGTGCCGCCCCCTTCAAGGTACAAATCAAATTTGATATTCCCATATTTGAAGGTCAGATAGATGAAAATGTTGCATACAAATGGTTAAATTTGCCAGAAGGGTATTTTTCTGTCCATAACTTTTCAAATAGAAAAAAGAATACGTTTGCGCTCCTCAAAGTTGTCCTGCATGTCAAATATTGGTGGGAGAATTTCTTTGATCAAAAGGAAATAGAGGAAACCTGATTATTTATAGTCACAGTCACCTATGAGTCCTTTAGGGATGCTATAAAGGAACAATACTACCCTATCGAAAGTTATGACGACCTATATACAAAATGGAGCACACTGCGACACGAAAGAGACCAAGCAGTGTCAGAGTTCAAAAATATCTTCCATACCTTGCGCACCAAGCTAGGCATCAAAGATTCTAAGCGACATCTAATTCTCAAGTATCGTGGTGGTCTACATAGATACATCCATGCCGAAATGGATTTTTTGGACATCTCGTCCTTGGGCGCAGCCTATCGATATGCCGTCAAAATTGAGCAAAAGCTTAAACAAAAGACATGGAAATTTGGGCCTGGGAACCCCACACATCAGAAGAAAGTAAATGGAAGCCCCTACCTGCAAAACAAAGTATATAGAAAATATGAACAACCTTAGGAAAACATGTCTAGGCCGCAAGCAAAGAAGGACATCGGAAAGACAAAGAAAGATATCGCGAAGTGGTGCAACTTCCATAAGAGCCCTTAGCATAACATTGTTGATTTCCACTCCAAGAAATCGTTGGTGGATGAGGTGAAAGCCTATGAATCATATGTGGGTTCCAAATATGATTTAGAACTAGAAAATGGGAGACGAATCATTGACACAGAACCCAGTGCCACTATTGCTACCCCCAAGGTCCAGCCCAGTGAACCAGACGAGCCAGAAGAAGACGAGCACCTCTTTCATTCAAAGATGTGGGTAAAAGGCACTCCATTGCACCTTATCATTGATAGTGGTAGCCAGAAGAACCTCATCTCAGAAGAGGTCATCAAGAGGCTAGCCCTGCCGTCAACACCACACTCGCATCTCTACACCATTGGATGGCTCTGCCAAGTAAGTGATCTCTACATCAACCAATAGTGTCTCCTCTCATACGACATCAAGCCCTTCAAAGATGAGGTATTGTGTGATTTTTCTCCTCTTGAAGTTTGTATTGTTCTTTTTGGCCAACCTTATTTATGGAAACATCATGTTTTATATGAGTCTAGGCCTCGCAGTGTTATTATAACTTTGAACAAGACATTATACAGGATACCCGAGGTAGTCCCAACTAGTGTTATTTCCTTGATCTTTGCCAAGCAATGTAGGAAGGTCATCTCTCATACCAGGAAGTTTGTCTTATTTGTGATTCACTCTCAAAGAGAGAGAAATATTGTGGCCACATTCAGGGCCTCCACGACTGACCTCTCCACACAATAGAAGAAAGTGGACAAGGTCATGGAAGAATACAAATATATCTTCTCCTCACCTATCGTGTTACCTCTACACTTTCAAGTCAATAATCCCATCGATCTAACCCTCGACGCACTGTTACTCAATGGATCAGTCTACCACCTCTCTCTATTAGAGAATGAGGATATCAAGTGACATATCAAATAACTGCTCCACAAGGGGCACATCCATCCCATATCATTGCCTTGTGGGGGCCCAATCGTGCTGGTGCAAAAGAAATACAGGACCTGGCAAATTTGCATTGATTATTGGGTCCTAAATAAAATCACATTTAGGAACCGGTACTCAATTCCTAGAATCGACGATCTCCTTGA
Source organism: Picea engelmannii (assembly GCA_009831015.1). Lineage (NCBI taxonomy): Eukaryota > Viridiplantae > Streptophyta > Pinopsida > Pinales > Pinaceae > Picea > Picea engelmannii. The sequence goes on along the minus strand of ML776873.1, from coordinate 1,846,208 downwards.
TCATATCAAGGGTTCCAAATACTTCAGTAATATTGATCTGAATTATGGATACCACTAGGTTCCCATAGAACATACAGTTGTATGGAAGACCGCCTTCAAGTCAAAAGAAGGTATTTTTGAATGGTTGGTCATGCCCTTTGGTTTGAAAAATTATCCAACAACTTTCATGAGGATGATGCACGATATCCTGCGACCTTTCACCAATACTTTTGTAGTGGTGTATATGGATGATACCCTCATATACAACAAGACTTGGGTGGAACACTTGCATCATATTCAATAGGTTTTGCACACCCTGCAATAGAACAAGGTATATGCCAACTTGAAAAAATGCTCCTTCGGCATGGACATGGTCTAGTACCTAGGGTACATCATGGATCATCATGGTGTGCATGTGGATCCAGGCAAGATCCAGGTCATCCATGACTGGCCAGCCCCAACTACACTCACTGAGCTTCAGATCTTCTTAGGACTTTCCAATTTCTATCACAGGTTGATGTTGGGATTCTCCCATATTGCATGGGCCCTCAACCAAGTAACCAGGGGCGGTGGTAAGGAAAAATTTGTGTGGGGCATGTCCCAACAACAAGAATTCGATGATTTAAAGCAATTCTTGTGCTCATTCCCAGTAATTTCATTACCAAACCTGTAAAAACCCTTTGAGATCGAGACAGATTCTTCGGACTATGTTGTGGGTGCAGTTCTCACTCAACACAACCATCCCATGGCCTATAATAGTGAGACACTATCATATTTTTTTCGTAAGTACCCTACTTATGACAAAGAAATGTACTCCATTATGCAATCTTGTCGCTATTAAACACATTACATTATTGTGAAGAAGACAATCATCCACACAGATCATAAACCATTGCAGTTCATCTAGATACAAGGAAAATTGCAGAATGACCGCCATCATAAGTGGTCCACATACTTGCAATAGTTCCACCTCAACATCAAGTATAAAACATGACGTACCAACTGATTCATTGATTGCCTCAACCGAACTCTAGTCGTGGCACTCACCATGGTGATAGAATCTTGCTGCCATGAGACCTCTAGATGGCCCAACCTCTATGAGACAGACCATGACTCCGCCACCACATACATAATGTTGGGCACAAATGCAGTTGTTGCTAATTTCCATTTTCAGGCCAGGCTATTGTGTCGACTGGGCCATATCTGCATTCCATCAAAAGAGAGAGAAAAGATGATATGGAAATCCCACTATATTCGGGTGACAAGACACTTCGGTGTCAAAAATACAGTGGCAATTCTACATAAACATTTCTACTAGTTGAAACTTTGACATGATTTCAACAAGTATATCAGGTCCTGCACTGCCTATGCTATTGTCAAATTGATCACTAAGAAACAATGCATGTACACCCCCATGCATACTCCTGACAGGCCATGGGAATCCATCTCAATGGACTACATGTCGGGCCTTCCATCCACCAATAGGGGAAATGACTATGTCTTTTGGGTTGTTGATCATTTTTCCAAGATGGCGATCATGACTGCCTACAAGAAGAGAATCATAGTAGAGGCCACTACCAAGCTATTATTTGAACGAGTCCTGGTAAATTTGGGAATCCCACAAACCATTGTCTCAGATTGGGACAGTCAGTTCCTCAACACATTTTGGTCGAGCCTCTGGTCACTACTGGACACCAAGCTCACCAAGTCCACTTCCGTCCACCCCCAGATAGATGGCCAAACTAAGGTATTCAATCAGATGATAGTACATATCATGCGCATGTACAATTCCAAGAACCCCCACACATGGGATGATATTCTTCCCTATGTTCAACATAGCTACAACATAGCCCTACATAGCTCAACTGGCCACATCCCCTTTCAGGCCGGGTTGGGATTCCAACCAGTGGGTCCCATGGATGTTGCACTACCTCTTGGAGCCACCCCACACGATTCATCACCTGCTCCAACTGAAGTTGGAAAAGCCTCCCAGTTCATTGAGTGGATTCAACACTTCCGCCAACAGGTTCAGGATATTTTATAGAAGTCCAATTCCAAGTACAAGCAGCACCATGATCAACACTGGGTGCCACATAAGTTTTAGGTGTGAGAGAAAGTGTGGTTACACTTGTAGAAAGAATGCCTTATCGAGCCCCATCGAAATACTCTCCAACTCCGTTACGAAGCTTACACCATCACCAAGGTCGTGGGTGACAATTATTTTGAGCTCAACATTCCTCCTTTCCTTGGACTACACCCATTATTCAACGTGGATCTCCTTCGGCCATACTTCCCACCATTGTATGACACCTCAGAGATAGCAGAACAATTGACACCAATATAGATCAACCCTGATTGCATGCAACAAGCATCCAGTGATCATATTGTGGACACGCAGGTCAAGGGAACTCACCATCAAAGGATCCAACTTTATCGAGTTGTCAAAACAGGGCAGCTACTGCACCAAGGCAAGTGGCTCACCTTAGGCCAAATTCAATAGAAATTTATTCATCTAATGGGGGAACTCAATGAAATGGAGACCATTTCTTCCTAAGGGGTTATTATTGATCCATATGGATGTTGATGGCCTCCCACCTATTCCAACTGGCTCATTTTGGCAGTTTTCCAGTTTGGCATTTTTTTCCTAGTTTTCAAGTCCCTGACTTTTGGGGTCGTTTTGAGGCCCTAAACAATGTTTTTAGGGCTTTCCATAATCAAAATATAGAAAAAGTCAAATTCTAATGGAAATATGTGTATTCCTCAGATAGACCTTTCCAATTGGCTATCATGTGCTTAAAACAGAGATCGTATGCAAAAGTTATGACCTCAAGAATTTGATGTACTAACTTACCCCAACGGGGCCCACTTGACTTTTGGCACATCATCTCCTAGGGTTAGGTTTTTGGATGTATAAGGGTTTTTCATTCCTGTTTATTGTAAAAAATTCTTGGAGAGCCTCATTGTAACCATGTTCTTGTGAATGAGTCCAATCGTCACATCTCTTCTAAGAGATAAGCCGACACCAGTCTAGCAAGCTTGTTTTCCGCTACATTTTACAGTTTCAGCACATTTTCTTATTGAATAGAAACCACTTTTATTGTATCTTTGTTACTATATCTATGTTATTTTGAGTCTCTGTGTTAAGAATAATAGTAATCTGTATTCATTTTTCGTTATTCTCATAAAATCTGAATCAGAGAGTAAAGGAATGATTCCCGAAAAACAGTCCAAACAAAACCCTAGGCTTTGAAATTTACGTAGATTTTGTCAATGAAAGGGATGGATAGATAGTAATAAAGAAATGTTATATGTTCAACACTTGGAGAGGTATGTTGATCCATCTTAGGATCAAGTTTGATGACCAAAATTGTTAGGCACACAAATGAATTTCTATGCCCTTCAATAAGATGGCATATACCTCATATCCACACACACGATAAATTAAAAAAAAACTCAGAATATTTACATCAAATGGTTAAGAAAAAAAAGTATTCAATGTTGCACTAAGAAATGGATCATATCGTTTTTTTCTTGAGGAGAAAACATTTACTTAAGACAAACCTTGTCTCTAGAGAAATCTCTAGAACCCTTGGAGCAATGATTAATTCGCAGACAATGAGGATATGCATACCATGAGTGATATGTGAGTCAATTTGATCCTTTGATGCATTTAAGGGTTAATATCAACACATCTACTTGTACTCAACTCACATCACTATATCCTTCACATGTTTATACTCAGGAAAATATAGATTAGGGATAGCGAGCTCAATGCTTTGAGAAGATACTTATTAGAGAAATAATAAAAATAATAATAATAGGGTTTATTGGATAAGAATATTAGTCAATAGAGATGATGAAACCCTAAGTGAAAATCAACCAACCCCAAAAATATGTGAAAGATATGCGATATAGCTCAAAAAATTTACAAAAAGGATGATTTGTTTTTTAAGAGGTTGAAGCTAACAAGAATATCAACACCTTATAGGGTAAATGGATTCATCAATACATCTTAGTGTAAAGTCTAGGTTTTATGAAAATTAGTGTTGAAGGGTACCCAAAGGATTACCCTCAAGAACCACCTAGGGCTTGAAGCAATTCTTCAATTGCCACAAGGGAGGATTGATCTATGAGGATTATTTCCCAATTCTAGACAAGGTGAACTTAAAAATTATCCAAGCAAAAGAGAAGATCCATTAGATGTCCTATCTTAATGCATGAGTAGGAAACTTTAATGATAAAAAATATTGTGAGAGATTTTACCTTAAACCATTCCTACAGGAGCATTAAAGAACTTCTTTGGCATTGTAGTAGCCATGTTCTTCCAATAAATCTTAAATAAATTTATTCTAACCCTTGAAAATTCTAGAAAACATCACATGAAGAGGAATAGCTTCACAATAGATCTCAGTATCCCAACTTCTCATTAACATCCAATGATTTCAAATGGAAGAGGACTTATCCTTTTATAGGTGGGAAGTCTCCTCAATTACAATGTAAAACTATGTGCTAGCTCAAAACCGTGAACTTCGAAACTTTGTGGAAAAACCAAGGGAAAAATACAAGTTATAATATAATAATTAAATAATATGTTCACAATGTACAATGTCCCTCTTAGAAGAGGTCAAATACAATATACAAATCCTATGTAAAGACCAAATAAATACCAAAGGAGGTGCGTTCCTCAATAAAAGTGTCAATGTCCACATAAATGGCCTAAGACAAGTCAAATTATCCAACAGTTCCTCCATCTAGGGAATGGTCCAAGAAGTGTACATAGATCCCAATATATATCACCTATTCAAAGTGTTGATTCTAGCCTCATAGCAAGTTATTATTTGGTAGTACTTGGTGACATCCTTCATCACATAATAATAAACGGGTTAGTTTTATTACTTTCCTAATACTTACCAAGGGGCACAACGTTGACCCTTATACACGTATCAAATCCTAAGACACCCATGCTTCCTAAGTACCCTATAAAATACAGGTAATAATGATTAATAATGATGAAAGGGGAAGGGGGATAAGTTCATGTGATGATTCTCAAAGTATTAAACATGCATAAGTATTATTATTCATTTAATGATTCATCTAGCTTTATTTAGCTAGGATTTTTCTTTATAAATTCCTTCTTGAGGGATCTTAGCATTGAGTTACCATTTTTGGTGTTGTTTTGATGCAGACCCCTTCTGACCCGCGGGCCAAAGTCTGCTCACAGGATTGTTCAAATTCCCCTTGAGCTGAAGCGACTCTTTGATTCCCTGCTGGAATCTCAATCAACCCAATCCACATGTCCTTCTCTATTTCTCATGACCTTTGCTCATGCGACCACTCCCCTTTTCCATGACAGGAACCAAATTTTGGGTTTCAGGACTTTATGTTCCGACATCGAGAGTCCTTGACTCTTCGACCTCCCAACCTCTGAAATACCGAAATGTCGAAATGACTTTATCAGCAATTATCCCCCTGGGCTATGCCTTGGTCCATGTGACCATTTCCCATACGACCGCAGTCTTATGTCCTTCAAGACTTATCCATGCAAGAGTCTGACCTCTTGGCCTCTCGACTCCCGAAATGACGATTCCTGAAAAGACGATGCGCCAATGTCCCGACCTCTTCCTTCTTCACGATTTCAGGTTTCCCAACACTAAAATGTCTGGACCCTTTGTCCTCGGAACTCCCGAAGTTCCAAATTATGAAATGGTGAAACCCCTCCGATCTCTTCCACATGTCCTACTCAATCGAACAATCGTGATCCTCTCAGGGTTTTCTCCAAATCCTGGATTGCTTCCACATGTCCTCCCTCAAATGGACGGTTCTCATCATTTTGTGATTTTGCGACTTGCGACCCCCAGTGACACAAATCCTCTGTCAAATTGAAACCTGGATATCTGAAATACCGATGGGTTCCTCTATCTCTGCCACGTGTCCTATGTGGATGGACGGTCCAGATTGTTTCGAGACTTCACCAGGTGCGAAGTCAAAATGCTCACCTCTGTGAGTCCCGGTGTCTGAATCCCTGATGTGGGTGATCTCGCAACACGTGTCCTTCTTCCAATGGACGGCTGCGATCCATTTCATTATTTCGGGACTTTCACCATGGAGTGTCTCGATCTCTTGTCAACAAGACCTCCGAAATCCTGAAGTCCAAAATCCCGATACGTTCACTATTTCGGGACTTTTCTCCTCTTCTCACAAGGGTTTAAACCTCGTGCAAATTTCGATCCATCCGACGACTGTCGATGATCCGTGTGAGATCCAACGGCTCACAACTGCTCCTACCGTGCCCACCTCCTACACTACTCCTTGGACGTGGAAATCCAATGGTCCAGATCTCTTTCTCGGCCTGATCCGACGACAGTTGTTCTCCTCCTGAGCATGTGCGTTCTTCCTGAACTTGGAAGAATTCTCCAAGTGCCCAAAGGCCTCAACCTTTGTTTCTCCTTTTCTCTACGAACTCTTTTATCTTGAGTCCCTCACCTGCGCGCATAAAAATGCTACTCCTCCTGAGTTTTACTCTTGAATCCTCAAGGGATTCTGCGACTTATGCGCCTCTTCAGAGTCTCTGCACACACCAAGTGCTATCTCTTCTGATCTTTCTCGTTACTCATATATCTTAAGGAACTCGGTCTTTTTACCCCATCTCCTTCAAATGGAGAAATATGATTCCCTCTTGGCACTCCTTCGCTCAAGTAACCTCTTGCTGAGTCTGCAGGGTGTTCAGCAACCCTGTGAAGATCCTAGTCCGGATTCTTCTTCAAATACATAACTCAAAGAGTTCTTTTCTCTTGTGCCTATCTGCACATCTACTCAATGCCCTCCTGGCAGAGTGTCTCCTCACAGAACATCCAACAGTTTTATCCTCTCCTATGCACTCTATGCACCTACTTAATGCCCTCTTGGCAGAGCTCTCATAATCCTTAGTGATTCTATTTCTACTTGAACTCACAACAGAGTTCTTATGTGCACTTTGTGCCTGTACTCAATGCCCTCCTGGCAGAGCCTTACATAACTCCTCAGATATTCTGTCTACAACTGTGTCTTCCCTACACAATCCTACCTCCAAGGTGTTCAGCAACCTTGAGGTCTTCCTCCGAGTTGACGATTTCAGCTACTGTGCCCTCCTGGCACGCCTTTGTCTGAACCCACAGAATTCGGAAATGCATCCCTATGCATGGCTTACAGATCCCGTAGTTTTCTGTCACACCCTCTTGGTGTGAAGCCTCAAAGATCTCTAACCCTGAAATATAACAACCCCTGCAAATGAATACCTAACATACATCTACAACATATAAATAACACACATAAATACATTCACACAACACATACAATATGCAGGAAAAACTGCTCTGGTTTGTATTAATAAAAATGCCTCTTTACAAAGGTGTTCTGAGCGCGAACTGTAACAAGGTCTCAGCTCTTCTCTACTCTCTCTGCATCTCTGATCTCTCTCTTCATCTCTGCTAGCTCTCTTCTCTCTGATAATACAAAGAAAATCTCTCAATCTTTTACATGAGGGGGCTCTTTGAGCTCTTCCCTCCAAACTCACCTACCCTATTCAATTACATTGAATGGGTTGTCTAGTCCAGAATCGGATCTAGATCTCAGCCTTACAAACATTCAAGGCTATCTACTCTAATGCCTGCGCAAAGGCACAACTCCATGGCTCTAACATCCTTACAACATTTATTGCCTTCACATTCAAATTTCAAATTTGAAATGAGGTTGCACCTCTTCCCATTGAATGTGTGCGCTGACGTGGGTTGGATGGCTAGTTGGCTGACTTGGAGAGATGCTCCTGCATCATGTTTCATACTACCCCTTAAGCCTTTTTCTTTAAATGTTCAGTTTATTGAACAAGTCCTTTTTATTTAAATATTCATAGACAAATCGGGGAAAGAGACATTGGCCTCATAGTGAGGCACATTTTTCAAGCTCAATGATTGTCTTTTAATTGTGCTCTTCAGCTCGTAGCCTTAGTGGATTTTTTTATTTTATGCCTTTAGATTTGACCTTTCCTTTTGACCTTTGAGAAATCATGCATGACTAGGATAATGTTTTTATGTGAATAGAATGAATGAAATGGGGAGGTGGAAAGTGGTTAGCATGATTGGAATGTGAATAATATTATCTAGCCTTAGACACCCAATGAAACATGTTACCTAAGAGAGGACACAATTCTAAGAGAAAACATGTTCCCCATAATACTGCGAGGAAAATAGTATGACCATATAAAGTTATGAAATTACAAAGAATAGTCCTTAGGATTTTACCACTTTACAATGAGCTAAGAAGTTATATTGTCAAGTCCAAACAGGTAGTAATACATGGAACATCAAATGAAGAAACTAATAACCATACCATACCATACCATACCATATACCATCTAAGGAGTGGGGATGAAAGTGAGATATACCATAGCTAAGTTAGAACAATCATGAGTCTAATATAGATCAATGAATAAGTCTGTTTGGATATGGTGAAGATGAGCATGACTTCTCATGCAATCAACAACATGATACACTCATGATGGTATCCAAAAGTGTCACCCCTGGAGGGGGTAACATTTGGCTCCTAATCAAGGACATGCACTCTATCCAAGAGTGTGTGAGAACTCCAAAATATCCACAGACCTATGACCTATGCATCACTATAACTTACAAAATAAGTAAAATTTGGGGGTGAATCTACCACCCCAATTAGTAATAAAACCACTACTTTGCAAAAATAATTTTTTGTCACTAAGAAAACGAAACATAAAAGTAAAGAAAGAAAAACATATGTGAGGAAATTATTGTAGGAAAAGAAAATGAATTAGGAAAATAAATAAATGCTTGAAAGTAAGAATATGAATGAAAGATGAACATGCATAGAAATAAAAATGCATTCTAACTACTACTCATAGAGCTTATCCATACCTACCCTACTAGCTAACTAAGGGATGTGGATTCTAGGTGAAATCAAATATTTATTGCAACCATCTAAGGAACTCATCAATATCAGTAAACCTACATCTACATCTGATTTGGAATGAGATAAGAGCCTCTATTTATAAAGGACGCATCTACATTTGTCTCATTCTTTATTAATTATTTTTCCCTAAAATTATCCTGGGAGAGTAACAAAGGAGAATTTTCATCCAAAAAAATAAGGAGACTAAGTCAATACAAAATCAAATGATGCCACATGTACATAAAACTCTCATGCAAGAGGAAAATCCCACAAACAATGGAGCCTATTTTCTCTCTAAGAACAATCTTCCAAAGAAAGAGTGATGTGGAGGGATCATAACAAAGTAAGGTAGTATCTCAAGCAAGAAAATCTCTAACGTCATTCTCCTCCAAGTGGAATGACCTCATGAAAATGTGGAGAATGACCTCAAAAGGGGGTTGCCTCCACAAAATGTGCACAAGGAATGCTAAAATAATGTTCATAAATCCTTAAAATATGTCTCCAAAGCATGACCATGTCAAAATCTAAGGTCAAGGCACCTCCTTGAAGCATGAAAGTGACCCACCAAGTCAAAAAAAGGGCCATAAAATCCCCAATAACTAGTAGGACATCTAAAAGAGTGGTTCAACCGTCAAATTATGTGAAACTCATATCCAAATTTGATGAAATAACAAGGGATATCATGAATCTCCAACATGCCACGAGTAGAGGATATTCATGTGTGAAAAAGTAGCCCAAAATTTCCTAAGAGGTGTGGCCAATTCCTTGAAATATATGTACTACCTCGAGAACTGTGCCACTACCTCATCATGCATGAAACTAAGTGAAAGTATGTAGAATCGTCTATGATAATAGATGACCAAACTATGATGAATACATAAGAGAGGGATACATTCTTAGGAATATAATAAGTGTGATATACATAGGTGTGAAAACCTTTACAAAGAGAAATACTTTTACATCAAATACAAATGGGTAAGATACCATGCAACTCCTCTAGATCATGTGTACTAGTAGATCCAACCAAAAAATGGTTGCATACCTAACCCAAATCATAAATGATCGACATGGTGAGAGTTACTAGCACCAAGGAGCATTTGACAGTAGCCATAAAAGAAAAATAAAATCTGGAGATGGGAACTAAAAGGGTAGGCCATGCCTGACCATACGGGGTTAGGAGATACCACATAACCCCCCTACCAATATATAGAACATCTAATCATGTTCCAATACATTACATGAGTGCAAATACAACCACATTGTTTTCTCATCATGGTACAATAAGGCACATAATCTACTCATATAATGGTCCACATATTGAAAAATAGTATAGGGTACACTGAGGAGAACCTGAGATGTGATAGGGCCTAGTGCTTGTAACTATTCTTCACCCAAAACAATGTCACAACCATCCATTTCAATGGAAAACATGCGGGATTTCAAAGAATAGTAACAAACTTTAAGGCACACATTTTCATAATAACCCCGACATTTCATGGAACCTCCATTACCAATCATGATTTAAAAAAATTTCATTGCATGTATATAATAATGTTCCTATTGGGAAACCCAAAGTTGAATAAATTTATGGGTGCTACTAGTTTCAATTAGGATAATGAATTTATAATGCTTTATGTAGCCAATTAATTTAAGGGTTTGGAGCTGAAATATCAATCAATGCATGTAGGGAGATTTGGGGTTCCACATCCAGTTGATTAATATGGAGGAAATTCATTATTTATTTGAGGTGGGGGTTATTGAGGGAGAGAATCACCATCATATTTTGAAACGTCATATGAAATGGCCATAAAATATTTTTTCTCCTTACATTTGTACCTCAGGAAATATTTTTCATCACAATTGTAGAAAATTCCTTTAAGTTGATGTTCTTCCATTCCAACACAAGTTAATTTGTGTATCTTGAGAGGAGGAGAGGGAGGCGAGGGTTTGGTTAGATGGGGATGAGGAATAAAGGGTGATTTTTTTATATTTGGGCATTGATAACCCATTGTGCTTCCCTGGCTCATTGAGTGGATTAGAGCCAAGTGGTAAGGAAAACCATTAATAATTGAGCATGGATTTCTTCCTTTGTGTCACTAATAAATAATTCTCGAAAGGAAGTATCAGGCATGCCTTCAGTGTAGAAAGAAAGTAGCTCAAAAGTAGATATGTAGTATTCAACAATAATCAATCGTTTAACCTTGGTCAAGAATCCCAAATGATTAGTATAGTGTTCAAAATGTTCATAATGATCTACTAAAAATTCGGTCCAAGCAATATAGGCTATATTGTCATTGGTGATGTCATGCAGTGGAAAATAGTGTTCCATTTGAGTGACCCAACCACTCAGGTTGGAGCCATCAAATTAATTCACATCCAATTTAGGAAGGCACACAGATCATGAAAAAAGGGGGTAGAGTGAGTCCCCATGGTATGGGATGATTCAACTCCCTCTTGGTGGAATGGCATTTCCTTGAATTGAGTTACCCTAAATTCTATAAAAAATTGGGTCTGCTAGTGCGAAAAGTTTTTCATTTTTGGAGCTTGTCATTAATTGTAGAAATTTTTTGATCAGTAACATCTCGAGCATGCTCAAATTTTCTTTGCGACTCATCACACATATTTCCCAAGTTAGCAACACAGTTTCCATAATCTTGGTTTCGGGTGAAAATCTAGAGGGGGTAAATGTTGTTGGAGGTTGGGGCTAGTGATATAGGTGTGATTTAATGGGACTAGGAGGTCCACAAAAATATACATACTAGATATTTGTACAAATGTGATCAACGTGTCTTTCTAGGAATATTGAGATATGAAACTAGTAATGGGGTGAGCGGGTACCAAAAAAAAAGGCTTATGAGAGAGGGGGGCCAATGTGATAAGTGTGACGCAAGGAGTCTATTGAGATAGGTCCCAAATAAGGGTCTTGGTGGGAACACTTTATATTCTCTCTTTTTTAAACACCTATGGATTTATACTCATGTCTGAATAATATTGTGCTAACAAAATGCTCAAATTCTTAATATTTAAAATGATGTAGGAATTTCCTAAACTAGAAGCATGAAGCAACGTTTCTAGTGACTGAATGTTCAAAATTTCAACACAGCCTCTTATTTTAGAATTTTTTTGGACTAACAACAAGGAGTAGGGCTTCAAGGGTCTTAAGGATGAGGGAGTTCCCTGTGCTATAACTCTCTAATATACTAGAGGGGTCCAATAATAGTAATCATCCCAATATTTCAAGGATCTAACTAAGGAGGTTTGATCGTACCCTTAGTCATATGACTGGATTACCTAGGCACTAGAGAGTAATCTTCCCAACTATTTCTCTTGGTGCCACTATATCATTCAGGAGGTCGAGTGGTTGATCTTAGGCTAGTTTTAGGACACCTATAGGACTTTCGATATACCTGAAGGTACATGGAAGTAAAATTCCATACACTAGTGTTGTCTGATGTGGTACTATTCGAAGGGATACCAACAAGGGTTACAAGGGTTTCCAACTAGGTGAAACCTCTTGTAGTTGTTGTGTTTATGCTTCCCTGACTATAGGTTTACCCATTGAATGACATATCACTATGTTATTTATAGACCCCAGAACATATCTCTAGCTTGAAAAACATGTCTCTAAAACTATGACAGGAAATTTTTATGATACAACTTGTGATGTGCCAATTAGATATATTTATAGCATAAATTACAGATATTACTCAAATTTATTGTTGAAATAAAGATAATTTCAAACAAAATAGACAATATGAACCATCATATTATACCTTTGTTAATATGCAAGAAATGTTCAAATGCCTCTTCGAGGGGGAAGCCTCCAATAGAGAAGAGATCAGATTACAAATGATTTATGTGACATATTTTATGATGCTTCTACTTATTTATATAGTACTTTCTATCCCTCAAGAACATTCTAGAGAAGGAACTTTCTAGAAGGAAAAACCTTCTAGTAATCTATTAGGGACCTAACCCCTCATGTAGGTAGAATAATATATTTCTATGTAATAAAGGTCAATATTAATAAGGTCTGTCAATAAGGAAGAATAAGTCAAATGTAAGAAGACCTAATAGAAGCTTTCACTTCTAGAAGGATCTTCCTTTAGATTTTTCTTTTGGATAGACATATTTAGTATAAATATGAGTAGAGGGTATGAGAATTTTTGTATTGGATATTATTGTAATAGACCTCTTCTCTACTGGAGGTTTCCCCCCTCGAAGAGGCAAGTGAACATTGCTCTCAGTAATCAAAGTTCTCTTTCTGATGTCATTCTAGTATAATTTTGGTATTATTGTTGTGTCGTTCTGGTTATATCGTTGTTTATCTACCATTTCTAGCTAATTATTTATGCTCTGCATACTATTTTATATCTGGAATATTACAAGTGGTATCAAAGCACCTTCCTCAACAAAAAATTGTGGGTTAATTTTTTTTTAGGGTAGAGACGTATTCCGATGTCTTTAAGCTACAAAGATCTATTGTTGTGTGCATAAACCCATGGTTGTGGATTCATACACACAGGAAATACAAGTGGTACTTAAGTGCACATCTGTTGGCCACCCTTGTAACCCCTATTGGTACCCCTTTGAGTGGTAGCGCATCAAACAACACCTATATATAGATCGAACTAGATCTCATGAATCCCTCCATAGATAAACCAATTGGCCGCTTGAATGCTATAGTTCCACCGAGAACAACACTCAGGAAGATACTCTCTAGTACCTGGGTAGTAGGGTAGTACGGCTAAGGGAACGGTCTAGCCTCCTTAGTTGGTTCCATGAGATATTGGGCCAAGTACTATTGTTGTACCCCGCACGTATATCAGAGAGCTCTAGAAAAGGGAAAAACCTTGTATGTAGAACCCTTGAATACCTTAACCCCTGGGACAGAAACAAAAATAGAACAGACAAGATTTACTTTCGTGCAACTGTGTCTCTTTCATTCGGGTTGTGAAATTACTACACATTTCTTCCTGTTAAGCATTTGGAAATTTCGTCACTACAGTATTATTCAGATCGGAGTATAACTCCGCAGGAGTAAAAAAACAAGTTTGGATCCTGTTGGGACCGTTATTTGAGACCTATCCCATTGGATTCCTCTCTTCACCTTTATCGCAGTCATACCTATCATTTTTCAGCAAAATGTTTTCTTATCATGGACCCGACCCCCTTCCAACACCCTTATTTGGGCTTTACCCCATTGGATTCCACTCGTTGCCTTGATCATTGTGATACACTTCACCCATAACCCATTTTTGTGTGGTCCCACCCGCCCCTGTTCATGTTCCCTTTTTATCATGGCCCACACCCGTAGCCAAGACTTGGAATCTTTCTTCAATGCCTTTCACTTTAATTTCATAGAAACCCAACAAGAAGTGAGACAACTCAGTGCCAATGTTGACATCGTCAATAGAAACATGCATTCCTCCATCGACGCCAAAAAAGAGGACCTCAAACAAGACCTTGCTACCCAACTTGAATACTTCAATAACCAGTTTGTCTCCTTCACTATGATGATCTGTGTCCAGATGCATATCCCTACAGATCTTCCTTCATCTGACCCACCTTTGAAAAATGAAGGTGAAACTTCCTCCCATTCCCATAATTTTCATCCCCATCACTTTCATCATAACCTACACCTTCTGCATGTGGATGTGGCCAAATTTGATGGATCGGATCCCACTGGCTAGGTAACTCAAATGGAACATTATTTCTCTTTTTATGGCATTACAGATGAGTTCGCCAAACTCTGGTATGATGTTCTCCATCTAGATCAGGAACATTGTCAATGGTGGAAATGGAGAAAAAATGATTGCCAAGGGTATGTGGCTTGGACACACTTTGTGGTAGAGCTTTATGAACGATTTGACACTGACACCAATCATTTAGGTCATTTGACAAAGTTGAAACAATCTGACATAGTGGAATACTTTATAGCCTCTTTTAAGCGATTGGCTTTCTGTACAGAGGGAATGTCTGATGCTTTTTTCCAAGAATGTTTTATCAGTGGCCTCAAGGATGATATTCATGCCCATTTCCTCATGGCTCAACCTCAGAGTTGGGTGGACGCTACTAAAATATCCAAGGAAGCACAACATGTTATCTCTTCTCAAAATAGAAAACCTTCCTTTATTCATTGCACTAAACCAGTCACTCCCACTCCTCCTTCTACTCCACTAAAGATCCAAAAATTGACCAGGGAAGAAATGGTTGAACACCAACTCAAAGGCATTTGTTATAATTGTGATGACAAATGTTCTCCTGGGAGCAAGTGCAAGGAACAAAATATTTTTGTGGCCATATCGAAGGATGTTTCAGAAGACGATGTTGAGTCTCCCCTTATGGCTATGTCACCTTAACCCATTGACATGACCCCTCCCTCAGACCCTCCAAAAGTAGAACCGGTCATTTCCCTAAATTCTCTCACTGGATTCTATGCTCCCCAAACCCTCAAGCTAATTGGTTACATTAAGCATAGGAAGGTCATCATTCTTGTTGATAGTGGAAGCACCCATAATTTTATTCATCGCCGCATTTCCCAAGAAACTAATTACTATATATGTGTCGTCAATATTTTTCAAATCATGATTGCCAATGTCGGGTCCATGAAATGTGGAGGGCGTTGTGAAAATGTGTGTCTCCAAATTGGTCAGTACCACATGAAATCACATATGTTTGCTATTGACATGGGCAGTTGTGACATTGTGTTGGGTGCATAATGGCTAAGGACATTGGGTCCCATTCTCATGGATTTTAAGGAATTAACCATGCAATTCGACCATGAGGGCGAACAATATAAGTTCCAAGGAATCGTTGTCGGTTTCTTGGAGATCATCAGTTCCCATCGCATGGAAAAGCTTCTCAAAAAAGGTCATTCTGGCATTATTTCACAACTTCGTGCCATTCAAGCCACTGAGACACCCTCTCTGCCACAAGACCTCCAATCCATCCTCGCTAAACATCAAGTGGTTTTTTCCACTCCCCAGGGACTCCCTCCTTCCCGTGGTGTTCATGATCATTCCATTCCCCTTGCCCCCGGAAGCCTTCCTCCCAATATATGTCCCTATCATCATCCCTTTTCCCAAAAAAATGAAATTGAGAAAATTGTTCAAGAATTTCTCAACGCAGGTGTTATCCGCCCTAATACGAGCCCCTACTCTTATCCTATTGTCATGGTCCTTAAGAAGTAATTTTCTTGGCGCATGTGTCCTGACTTCTGTACCCTCAAAAAACTCACCATTAAAGACAAATTTCCCATTCCTGTCATTGATGACCTCTTGGATGAATTGGGTGGTGCCTAGTTCTTTACTAAACTTGATCTTTGTTTTGGCTACCACCAGATATGTATGAACGAGGAAGACATTCCTAAGGTTGCATTTAGAACTCATGAGGGCCACTGTGGTTTTTTT
Source organism: Picea engelmannii (assembly GCA_009831015.1). NCBI lineage: Eukaryota > Viridiplantae > Streptophyta > Pinopsida > Pinales > Pinaceae > Picea > Picea engelmannii. The sequence goes on along the minus strand of ML776873.1, from coordinate 1,829,862 downwards.
TTCATGCCCTTCCGCTTGTGTAATTCTCCCTCCACTTTCCAACATAATCTATTTAAATGTTCTTTTGGCGCCTCGTAAGTCAAGTACTTGGGTCATCTTGTTGGTAAGGTCGGTGTCAAGGTGGATCCTAAAAATATTGAAGCTATGCAAGATTGGCCTCACCCAAAGAATCTCAAAATATTGCATGGATTTATGGGTTTAACAGGTTATTATCGCAAGTTTGTTAAGAATTATGGAAAGATTGTGGCACCTCTCACTTCTCTACTTAAAAATAATTCTTTCACTTGGACTTCAATAGTTGCTCAGGATTTTCAAACCTTGAAGATGGCCATGTGCACCACTCCAGTCCTATCCCTTCCTGAAAAGACCTTTGTCCTGGAATGTGATGCTTCCGGGAAAGGAATTGGAGCAGTACATATGCAAGAGGTTTGACCTTTGGCCTTTACCAACAAACAACTATCAGAGCGACATTTGGGAAAATCAACATATGAAAATGAAATGTTGGCTATTCTACATGTCATGGATATTTGACACCCTTATCTATTGGGGAAACACTTCCAAATTAAGACAGACCATCAAAGCCTCAAGTATTTTATGGAACAACGCTTTTCCTCCCAGAGAAAAAAAATGGCTAACTAAGCTCTTTGGATATGATTATGAGATCATTTACAAGAAAGGAAAAGACAATGTGGTTGTTGATGCACTTTCCAGAAAATATGAAGATGAAGGGTCCCTTTTTTCTCTCTCCTTCATTGTACCAGATTGGATCCATGTTGTTTTCCAAGAATGGTTACACGATCCCAAAAGTTCACATCTGATACAATAATTGCATGCCAATTCTTCAGTTTCCCCAGGGTACTCTTGGATGAATGAGGAGCTTCGATACAAAGGCCATTTGTATTTAATTAAATAGTCAAAAATTAAATCCATGGTACTTTCTAAGATTCATGCTACACCCACCACTGGGCACTCAGGATTTACCAAAACCTATGACCGGGTCAAACGCTCGTTTTTCTGGGATGGTATGAAACAGGACGTTTGCAATTTTGTGGCTGAATGTGATGTTGTCAACGCAACAAGGGAGAAACAATCAAAGATCATGGAACACTACAACCGCTTTCGATTCCACCTAATATTTTGAGGGATATCTTTATGGATTTTATTGTAGGATTACCTAAATTGGGCAATAAATCAGTCATCATGGTGGTAGTTGATCGTCTTTCCAAGTATGCTCATTTCTGTGCTCTTCAAAAAACATTTATAGCCTCCATTGTGGCTCAACTTGTCATGGATCAGGTCATCAAGCTTCATGGCATGCCTCATTCTATTGTTTTTTATCGTGACCCAACTTTCACTAGCAATTTTTGGCAAGAATTGTTCAAGCTACAAGGCACCCAATTACATCTCAGCACAACTTATCATCCCCTGACTGATGGTCAAACTGAGTTTGTCAACAAGTGTTTGGAAACATATTTGAGGTGTTTTTCATTGGAAAGGAAAAATCAATAGGCTCAATGGTTACCACTAGTTGAATGGTGGTACAACACTTCTTACCATACAACTACCCGCATGACTCCTTTTGAAGCAGTATATGGAAAAAATCCACCTTCAGTTCTCTCATACTTTCTAGGTGTCTCGAAGGTCCAAGCGGTTGACCAAACGCTTACAGATCGAGAGGTTATTCTCTGTACCCTCAAAGAGAATTTTGTCATGGCCCAAAATCGCATGAAGAAACAAGCAGATCAAGGTCACTCTGAGCATCAATTTTCCAAAGGAGATCAGGTGTTTCTTCGACTGCAACCTTACAAGAAAAATTCCCTCAAGGTTAACCATTGTTAGAAACTGATGCCCAAATTTTATGGTCCTTATACCATTCTCAAATGTGTGGGATAGGTGGCCTATCAGTTAGATTTCCCAATAATTCTAAGCTCCATCTTGTTTTTCATGTTTCCTGCTTAAAGAAGGTGATTGGAACTAAGTGCCAAACTCAAACCAACGTTCCCGAGTTGGATGAAGAAGGCTCCATTTGGATACAACCACAAGCATTTTTGGACCAGTGTGAGCATCGTCTGCATCAACACACCATCCTGGAAGTGTTAGTCCAGTAGAAAGATACAACTCCAGCAGATGCCACTTGGGAATCAACTACCATTCTACAACAATTTCCTCATTTCAAGCCTTGAAAACAAGGCTATTTTTAATGGGGAGGACATGTTAGGGACCTAACCCCTCACGTAGGTAGAGTAATATATTTCCATGTAATAAAGGTCAATAAGGAAGAATAAGTAAAATGTAAGAATACCTAATAGAATCTTCCGCTTCTAGAAGTATCTTCCTGTAGATTGTTCTTTTGGATAGACATATTTAGTATAAATAGGAGTAGAGGGTATGAGAAGTTTTTTCTTGGATATTATTGTAATATAACTCTGCTCTACTAGAGGTTGACCCCTCGAAGAGGCAAGTGAACATTTCTCTCAGTAATCAAAGTGCTCTTTCTGGTGTTATTCTGGTATTATTTTGGTATTATTGTGGTGTTGTTCTGGTTATAACATTGTTTATCTACCATTTCTAGATAATTATTTAGGTTTTGCATACTATTTTATATCTGAAATATTAAATAATCCTTACAACAATTATTTCCACACTACTTCATGGGCCTTATTTACTAGTGATGGCCTCCATACATAGAAATACTAAATAATCTATTTGCTTAGGAGGTTAGGGAGGTTAGGACCTAATAGAAGGTGATAAACCAAGTGATGTCTAGAAAAATCATATTAGATATTAGTGGATCCAATTTCCTACATGATGTTAGAGAGAAGATAATTGGAGGATGTGGAAGAATGTATTAGACTTATCAACACCTCTAGGAATGAGATATTGAGGAATGTAGAGATGAAGTGGAAAATGTTAATAGAGGAGTCGTAATAGAGAGAGCCACACTCACTACCAAATCTTATCACCTAAATCACTTATAGAGCTATATAAGTGATCATAGGGATCATCATCAACACAACATAATAAAATGATACCATATGGAAATAATACACCACTTTAGCAGAGTAACCAAAACTATGGAAAACTAGTATTTATTAATCTGTGTGACTTGCTAGTTAGAGTTTTGTGGTGCTTGCGTGGATGTTTATTTGATACCTATGAAAATCCAAAACCACAAAAAAATCAACCACCTTTGATGTAATAAAAGCAACAAATCCCATCAAGAGGACTTTGAAGATGTCATACTAGGAGCCTTGAGCTCCACCCACATTGAAGGCCAAGTCCTATGGTGGTTTCATGTCTATTTAAACATGGGAGACCGTAATTCAAATGTGGAACATTCTCACTTTAAACCAGCTTTAAAAAATCATGAAGCTTGGCTATAAAATGTTTCCACGGGGTTGCATTTGAAAGAAGGAAGACATTAAAAATTTATGATGCTTGGATAATTCTTGAGATCCTCTATCTTGAGCTATTATCTTGTTCAACCATAGGTACAAGATTTTGTTTGGCCTCTTCCATTTAATATCCCAAGCACGCTTCTTCATTGTATGAGAGAGAGAGAGAAGTCCAATGGAGAAAAACAACCCTCCCAAGGGGAGTGGAAAAGCCCATAAGCTCAAAACATCCTATACAATGAAAACTACAAGTTCTTTCCATTAATATATAAATATTGAATTTCTTCCCTTTTACTTCTTGGTGCAACTTTTATGATTTTTATTTATTTATTTTCCTTTTATTTATATATTGCAATTATGTTTATGTTATTGAACTAACATCCTAACAATAAACTATTATAAGGCCTACAATCTTACTATAGAAATGAACTTTTGGCTCACCAAAGTGACCAAAAATCCCAAGCACTTGACTTGTGACAACCCTTCATACAGATAGTTTATATTATTGAGGGTCTCATGAGGATCCTAACAATAGACTATAATATAGCCTACAACCTTACTATAGAAATGGACTTTTGGCTTACCAAAGTGGCCAAAAATCCCAAGCACTATTACACCCGATTCCATACTTCAAGAACTTGGCATAGAGAGTGAGAAAACAAGATGGAAACAAATTGTGAGATTTCCAAGATATCATTGGAAGGGAATATAAATTTACCCAATGGCTTATGACCTTAGAGTTGAATGCTTCAGTGTACACAAGGATATAAATGAAGAAATATCTCAATCAAAGAAAATAGTGCTCCACTCATCAAGAATGAGTAGCCTCCCATAATTTTCAACAAAGGATAATAGTATCAAAAACTGTTACGGAGATCAAGAGAGTTGAACCAATAACATTCCCAAGTCACGGGTATAAAATAAAACAATTATTATCTTTAATTATTTTGTAATAATAACAATTTTTATTATTTTTTTTCTTGGTGATACATTTCTTGGTGAAAGTATCATGCATCTCTCTTCATCCCAAGAATGGTGCCCACTAAGCTTTATCTTGTCACTTATGAAAATAAAAAATCTATGGAAATGATAAATATTTATTCATTTCAATAATATAAACAAAATATAATTAAATTAAGTTATTTAAAAAATAATTATTTGTAAATTTATTTAATGTTTATGATACAAAACTTCAAAATTAAATCTTAAACATTTAATTGTTTAAAAAAATAAAATAATAATTAAATTCAATTATTTATAAAATATTTTTGTGAATTTGTTTTGTTTCATGTTTGGTCATGCATACATCCTAAAAACTATGTAACATTTTCCAAAAATGGTACGTTTTGTTTCATGTTTGGTCATGCACACATCCTAAAAACTATGTAACATTTTCCAAAAATGGTACTTGTCATGCACACATCCTAAAAACTATGTAACATTTTCCAAAAATGGTACTTATTATAAACTGATAGATTACACTCTTGACTACCTAATAATGAAATCCTACTTACACTTATCAATGTAAGAAAAAACTTAAGACCAATATATTATACTGGTCAACTTATCATGTACCATTTCTTTACATATATAATGAGATATTCCATTTCTAACAAAACTAACAAAAATTAGTATTGCACCCTTTCAAATCAATAATATAAATAATACTAACTCTTAATGCTGAATTAAGACTTTTTCTTATTTTAAACTTAAAAATCTACAAATACGACTAAAGTATATACACTTACCTATAATTTCTTTATTCCATATTGAAATCCAAACCCAAGGATTTCACTCATAAATACCTGCAAGCATTTAAGGATTTCACTCATAAATGCATGCAAGCATTTATCAATACCATAAAATCTAAAAACTAATATCATTAATGAAATTGTTCAGCTAAGTCCGAATATAAGACTTTGTCCTTAATTTGTAAAATTTTAATCGAACAATTTCCAATCAAACCAAGGTATTTAGTTAAGGTCTTTGATCAATAAAATAAATAAATTTATATTAATTTTCTTTTTTAAATATTAAAAATAAAAATTAAAAAATAAATCTACTTAAACAAAATATTTAAAAATTTAATAAATATTGAATATTAAAATTAAAAAAAACAAAACTATTTAAACAAAATATTAAATATTAAAATTAAAATTAAAAAACAAAACTACTTAAACAAAATATTTAAAGTTTAATTAAAGAAAAATTAAAGTTTAAAAAATAATTAAAAACAAATTAAAAAAACAAACACTTCGAGTGTCGGTGGATATTTAAAAAAAAATAAATATATATATATATTAAATATTAAATTAAAAAAAACAAAATTACGTAAACAAAATATTTAATATATATATATATATATATATATATATATATATTAAATATTAAATTAAAAAAAAAAAAAAAAATACGTAAACAAAATATTTAAAAATTTAATTAAAGAAAAATTAAAATTATAAAAGTAATTATAAACAANATTAAATTTAAAAAAAAAAAAAAATACGTAAACAAAATATTTAAAAATTTAATTATAGAAAAATTAAAATTATAAAAGTAATTATAAACAAATTAAAAAGCATTTTGACAGTCGGTGGAAAGCTCTGCTACAGCTTTCTCTTGGTCGATAACGTGCCAGCGTCGGCCGGCAGAATAAGAAGTAGTCGCCGGGGTTTGGCCCGGAAGCAGGCCTGATTCATGAACTCGGAAAGTTTCTCGCCGGGCTTTGGTCTGGAAGCAGGCCTGATTCATGAGCTCGGAACGTCTCTGGCTAAAAAGCGTCACAGCTTATCCCTCCTACCTGGATTGTAATTTCTAATGTATATTTAATGTCTATTGGGTATGCCGAGATTTCAATCGCCAGCCCCACAATTCCATTTATACGCTCCCTTGCATGATTCATAACTGAGAGACATCCGGGGATAAACTGCGTGTCAGCCTATACCGCCTACCTGGGTTATAAATTTTAATGTATATTTAATTGCTATCGGATATGCGCATGATTTCAGTCACCTGCCCCACGTATAATTGTCCAGGCATGATCAAGCTGCAGACAACTTCTTCAATCCCTATTTATTCTGTTGAAAACCCAAATCAAATAGGCATGCAATTAGACTAGTCTGCACCTGTTGAATCCTCAATACCTGTCAAATAATATATCATCCATGGGCGCTTTGAATCCATCAGGTTATGTCCATCTCTTTCTTCTGGTTATTATCATATGCAGTACAGCTACATATCCCAGAGTTTATGCAAACTTTTACAATGATATAGAAGTAACATGGGGCTATAACAACGTGAACATATTCAACAATGGCCAGGATTTGCAGCTTTCTCTCAATAATGCTTCGGGTATTCTTGTTTTATTGATATATAACTGTAATGTTAGCTTTTTATTGCTTGATGTTTCTTTGATAATAGTGGATATTTGATTATGTACTGTTTAATTAGGCTCGGCATTTCAATCCAATGCGCAATTTTTGTTTGGAAGCATCGATATGTTTATGAAGCTGGTGCCTGGGAATTCCGCGGGAACAGTTACAACATTCTATGTGAAGATAAATTTGTGTAATTTATAGCAAATAAAATTCCATTTTATGATTGTCCGCTAACGAGTAGAGAAAATATTGAAATACGTTGCAGTTATCTTCGACTGGCGACAGACACGACGAAGTTGATATGGAATTTCTGGGAAATGTTTCTGGTCAGCCATACATTCTGCATACAAACATCTATACACAAGGTTCGGGTAATAGGGAGCAAGAATTCTATTTATGGTTCGATCCCACAGCAGACTTCCACAATTACTCAATTCTCTGGAACCCACAGCAAATTGTGTAAGCTATATCTTCCTCTCAACCTAGTTTAATTGGTTCTTCTACTTCTGATGAATCGATCTCACCTGATGTCTTCGTTTCAGGTTTTCTGTAGATGGACTGCCTATCAGAGTATTTGGGAACAATGAAGACATAGGTGTGCCTTACGCGAACCAGCAAGCGATGAGAGTGTACTCGAGCATATGGAACGCAGATGATTGGGCAACTCAAGGCGGGCGGGTGAAAACCAATTGGACTTACGCACCATTTGTGGCTTCCTACAGGAATTTCACAGCAGAGGTATGCCAATGGACAGGCACTGGCAGCCCCTCCCAGTGTTGGGCCACTACTCCCAGTAACTGGTGGAATCAGCCAGCTTATGAGAGATTGACCTATGCCCAACAAGGACAATTACAATGGGTTCGCAATAATTCTCTGATTTACGATTACTGCAAAGATCCTGCCAGATTCAATTATCAGCTTCCACTTGAATGCTCCAGACAACCATAAAATAATTCCCATAGCTTCTACGCGATTGCAATTGGATTCTTTAATTGTTAATCGGATTAAATTCCAATAAGGATAAGTTCTAACAAATTCCCATAAAATTGTTAGTGTGATTATTTGAAATTGAGATATGTTCTATCGTTAAAATTGTCAGTGTGATTAATTTTCAATTGAGATAAGTTCTATTGTGTGAAACCTCAGCAATCGTGTGTGAGTGATAGTGAGGAATTGGTGTTTCCAGAAGAGTATATAAGACACTAGCCCTTGTGATAAAGGAAGTCAAAATCTGATCTCATCCCTGTGAGAGAATAATCTGAGGAATTGAAGCTGGTTGCATTCTAATTAGAGCTACCTGTATTTTAATTGAAACTGCAGTTGCTTGTAGTAAATAGCAGACTAAGAAGCTATCAAAAAAATACTAGCACAGCCACAAGTCATTGGGGGCATATTTAATCTAGTATGGAAAACGTATTAAGAACTAAAAACCTATTAAATGTGCACATTGTCAATAGGTGTATCTTTATAATAGTGAGGAAGTTAATGGTTGAAATCACAACCATTGATTTATTGGGACCACTAAGAATATTCCAACAATATTTAATCTTGTCCATACAAAATTGATTAAGTACTAAAAACATATTAAATGTGCCCATTATCAATAGGTGTAAGCCTAATTATTACAGAGTGAAACACTGCCTGCTATGATCAGATAATCTTAACAGTTAATGCAGAATGAAACACCGCCTGCTATGGTCAAGTAATATCGAAGTAGAGATCGCCCTGAAGCTAGAATTGTACCTAGATATCGCCCTGGAGCTGGATTCCCCTCTAAAACTTGTTTTCGCAATGATTGAATCAGCGTTCATGTCCAATCGATCACTTCAAATAATTTTTGTTGTGTATTTTAAAACCTGGAGATTCCGAAGGCCATACTATCAAAGTCACAGATCCCAGATGAACTCTATCAAAGGCACGATCTGGAGCCATATGCTATTGAATAATTGGCAAGTAGTTCTTTAATGTCAATTCGGTTTGCGCTACTAAACCACTTAGAGCGGTTGCAGAAGTCCACCTCACATACTCAGATTTTTGAATGAGATCACTTTGCTTTGTGTTTCCTATTAAATATATATCTTGAGGAAATCTAACAAGCAGTTCTTTTAATTTAGAAGGACCGGATAAATACACCTCAACATATCACTTTCCTGGTTCAACTTGAATGGATAAACTAAATTTCAACTTGAATGGATAAACTAAATTTAGTAGAAATTTTAAATTTTGTTAATACAACCTCAAATCTATTACAACAATATACCCATTCACACCTCAACATATCACTTTCACTTTCCTGATTGAAACTAGACATATCACTTTCACTTTCCTGATTGAAACTAGTGGGAAGAATAACCATTATTCGTCAAACTAGAATCAATTGATAATGAGATGGATTTATTATTTAAGATATATATATTTTTTGAGTCACAATTTTTCCAATTTTAACATACTAAACATTATTATATACTTTATATAGAAGGTTGTGTAAGAGTATATGAAGTGAGAAAGTTAAGAGGTTGTAAATCCTTGTAAATAAGGCATGTAAGAGCATAAATAGGGTTGTTTGGAAAGGTGATTTAATAGTATGTGATAATTGTATCGATTGTTATTTGTTTACACTCTTAAGCATTTTTGGACTAGCGTGAGCATTGTCTTCGTCAACGCACCATAAGGAAGTTCTAGACTAGTGGAAGGATACATCACCCGAAGATGCCACATGGGAGACAACTAATATTCTACAACAATTTCCCCAGCTCAAGCCTTGAGGACAAGGTTGTTTTTCAAGGG
>ML776873.1:1760795-1820296 GCA_009831015.1 Picea engelmannii | reverse complement strand
GGGGGGGGGGGGGCATGTTAGAGACCTAATCCCTCAGGTAGGTAGAATAATATGTTTTCTATGTAATAAAGGCCGACATTAGTATATAAGGCCTATGAATAATGTGAACAAGTCTAATGTAAGAAGACCTAATAGAAGTTTAAGCTTCTAGAAAGATCTTCCTCTAAAATTTTCTTTTAAAGATAGAATAAGTATGAATAGGGGTAGATGGCATGGGAAATTTTTTCCTTGAGAATTATTTTCTAATTGAGCTCTACTCTACTGGAGGTTTCCCCCTCGAAGAGGCAAGTGACCTTGGATTTATATCAATAAAGGTATCACTCCTAGTGTTATTTTTCTATATATTATGTTGTTTCATATAGTATTCATCATAGTTATTATGTTATGCTTTGCATAATACATCTAGTACCTTACAAGTGGTATCAAAGCACTTTCCTCTACAGAATTTTTGGGAATTTTTTTTCCAAGCTAGAGACGTGTAGTGTTGGCATCTTTAAACCACATAGATATGTCATTTGATGGCTAAAATTGCATCTGGGGAAGACGACACACGGAAAATACAAACGGTTTCATGGGTTAATCGCTTGTTGGAAACCTGTGTAACCATGTAGGTATCCCTTTGAGTAGTACCACATCAAACAACACATGTACTTGACCACCACTCCCATGACCCTTCGTGTATATAGGGAGTACCCTAGGTCTCCTGACAATAGATTTAGATCATCCTATCGGTCACCTGACTCCTATAGTGGCACCGAGATTAGAACTAGGGAAGATTTTAAGACACCCGACCCTGTAATTGTTACTTAGGGTGATGGGGTGTTAAAATTTCACCTTTCCTTAATCATCTCAAAACCTCTTTTCGAAGGCACCATCATATTTTTCTCATCAAGATCTTTCTAATGATAGTAATTTTTCTTAGATCCGAGTCGTGGATCAAAATTTATGTCCTTCCAAAGTTTCATAGGCCTTCATTGGTCCAAAGGCCACCTCACTCACACGTGGCATCCATGTGGCTCCCAACCATTCGTTCCCTCCCGCATGGCACTAACATGGAACTTGTCACCTGGCCCATTAGGAATCTAGATCAATGGCCCTGATCTCTTGGGTGAACCATCATCGTTGTGAGGGTTCTCCCATGGAGTTATCAACACCCTAACCAAAGTTTCGATGACGATGCATCATTTCAGAACTACCTCAAATACGATGGATCTAGGGACTTGACTTACAACAACTCTGATCATGTCATTGCCTCAAATTCACATGACAGATAATGTCCATCCCTTTATCCTCTTCTTACGCGACCATGTGGGACCCACAATAGATCGACAAGTGATATTTAATCTCGCCTACTCGTTGATCAATGGTTGTCGTTAACCCTGATAAATCGTCATCGTTGACACTTTCTTGGCTCAAATATATCAGTTCTCATCTCTTTGTTCTCCGACGACGATGCACATCGCATCCATGACTAAGATATAGCCAAGGTTATCCTCAACATATCAATGGTCCTTGTTCCATCTTGGGTTTCCTTGTCGGAGGAGGAAACCTTGCTTTAGTCTCTCTCCAGACCTTTATCCACCCTCCAATGACAAACAATTAGGATCTAATGATAGGTAGATCAAACGATCTAGATTGTGACCAAAGACCTAAGGGCTCCTTGCCCCTCTGGTACCACTCTCATCCCATCGAACAATTAGCTGGTGACACCTTCCACCCTTAGTGACATATTGGTCTCCAAGATGGCATGCCACGTCATCATGACATCACCGCCCCCTTTCCTCTCACTTAACAGGGCGTACACCAATCTATGAAGAAGATCAATTCTCCCCTATCTGTCGATCAACAAATCTCGTTTCTCCACAAACCTTCATCATCGTCAAGACGCTTGACCAACACTCAAATTCACCAACCTTTCATGCCCCGAAGACGATGTGTCTGACATGAACGATCCATATCTCGCTAGGATTCCACGTGTATCCTCCTGATGAGTCCATAGTCTACAGACCTTTTCATTGCCAACACCTCTCTAGCCCATCAATTGAATCACCAATCGTCTACAATTCATCGACAATGAGACCAACATCGACGGCCCAAATCTCATTGAGACCACCTACGATGAAATCGACAGTGCTCGTTCCTTATTGGATTACTCCTTCATCGTCGGAAACCTTTCTCTAGCCTCTCTCCATATTTCCACTTGTCATCCCTTGTCGATTGGATAGGATATAACAACATCTAGATCCAATGGCTTAGAATCTAAGTTGATGACCTCCCTCTCACCCAACTAGGCACACACTCAACCCATTGGTCAATCAACTATCGACATGTGTCATCCCACGGGACATGCTAACTACCACATTGGCATTCCTCATTGACATGACGTCATGTCCACTTTTCTCACTCTTAGTTGGTACCAACCACAAATATACAGCTAAGACTTACTATCCCTCATGCCAAATCAATGGTACCCAAATAATCTCAAGCATTTATCGTCGTTGGCTCCCTTAGCCAACACTTGACCTTACTTGGTGGATTTTATTCGGGTTGCGATTGATATTTAACGGGTTTTTTTTTAATCCATAGAACTTGTGGTGGTAACCAATACTATACTCAAATCTTGGATTACTTAAACATCCCTTTCAAATGTGTGTAATTCCATAATTACGCACATGGCATGGAATACTATGGGAATAAATTTCATAATAGAGTATGGAAAACTAAAGAATAAAAAGTGGTGGTATTTGATGGAACAACCCCTACTTCATCTTTTCCTATTGAGAATCCCAAGGAACAAGGTGGATTGGAGGTGAATTCTAGGTATGACTCACAGGATCTGAACATTTTAGAAGGGGGTTATTATGTATTGAAGGATATTATAGTGGGGGACATGTCCATCCCATTAATTGTCAGTTCGCAACAATTGGATGTTCGAAATGATATCTGTGCAGTCATCTGTGGAGATTTGGAATTTACTATTTCACAATGGAACAAGTTGGACACTATCTAAAATATAACTCTTCTTCCCACTTTCCTATATTAGACTCTAATATTCCTACCATATCTAATTCCAGTCAACATTATAGATTTTTTTATCACTCATTTCATAAAAATATTTGGATTCCAAATTATAGTCCTTCATTTTCTATAGGAGGTGAAGGATACTTATCTATTGTTATGTCTAATGATTCTTACCCTTCCTTTATTTAAACTTGTATTCCTCCTCATATGAATAATATTTTGTTATCCCATTAATTCCCATGGGGGGTGACTACCATCTAAGTCTTAGATCTAAATATTAGGATACAATGGGTCTCTTTGGGATTGGGATATGACCAAATCAAGGAGTTAAGAAATTTAAAAGTGGGATGAAAATAGGAACTCAAACAGACTCAAGAGAAAGCATCTAGGGAGGTTCACGAGAGAAAACAAACACTCATTTTAGGGGTTATTAGGGTAGGAAATACCCCTAAGGTATTAAATCCTCCATGAAGATATTATATGTTAATATGCAAGGCCTTGGGCTCAAGATAAAAAACCCTCCCAGAAATGGTTGGTGGAGTTGCAAAATCTTGTTGTAATTATGATTCAAGAAACTATGGGGAAAGGGGATATTTTGGTCCTTGAGTTGAAGAATATGTTTGGTGGCTAGGATTTATATGATTTGGATTGAGATGGTTTCTATGGTTTCATAACTACTAGGTTTAATAAAAATATTACATTTGTTAATGGTTTTTTTGTATGGTCAGGTCTTTGTATAGTTGTACACAACAAGATTCTGGGCCACTCTCTAACCTTGCTTAATGTCTATGGACCCTATGAGGGTAGGAAACGATTCTAGGAAAAAAAAAATCATTAAATTGTTTGCAGGTGGATAATCTCATTATTGGGGGGGATTTGAATTTGAATTTGAACATGGATGAAATTTGGGGTCATAGTGCCTAGGAAGATAGACTAGATCAATATTTTATTGACAAATTTGAATTGGAAGGTTGGATAGACATAGATCCTATCCAACGTTAGCCAACATGGAGTAGTAATAGATATGGTCCATGAGGTGTAGCTAAAAGGATAATCAATTTCTTTCACATAATTCCCTTCTTTATAGGGTGGAAATATACATAACTTGGGATCGAAAGGTAAAATGTTTAGATAAACTTCATGTTTTGATTGAACTAGATAAGGATGGAGAAAAACTTGGAGCACCTTTTAAATATAATCTTAGTTGGTATGAAGAGGAGGATTTCGAGACGCTAGTCGAGGATAATTGTAAGCATTAAGGAGGGTCTAGGAGAATTTTCTAGTGTTCAATTTGCTTCTATACTAAGGTTGGTCAAATAAAAAGTATCCCAATTTGAAAGTGAGAGACATAAAAAAAGGGATTGATTGTTGAAGGAGGTGGGTAAAGAACTACAATTGGTTTACTCTAAACAACTCACTAGAAAATTTAGATAGGATCTACTGGAAAGGACTTCTTCATTAGAATAGAAAAAGAACAAGATTATATTGGATAGAGAAAAAGAGTGGAGAATTAAGAGTTGATCCTTGTGGATTGAGTCTAGTGACCAAAATACCATGTACTTTCCAAATTTTTCTAAGCACGTGAAGAACAACAACATTGTTTGGGAATTAATAAATAGGGATGGAAACATGGTTCGAGGGTTCCATGATTTGGAAAATATGGGGGTTCGTCACTTCAAGGAGATATTTAAAGAACTTGATAGAGAGAATTTGGAGATATTGAAAGTTGTGTCGTATTTTCCAAGATTTGTTAATGAAGAAAATAATAATAACCTCTACAGACCGATGATTATGGAGGAACGTATGTCTATACTTAGTAATTTTCAGAAGGATAAGATCCTTGGCCTAGATGGGTGGAATGCATAATTCTTTAAATAATTATTTGATGTTCATGGAGATGATTTAATTAGATATGTCAACGAGATTAGGGAGACTAGGAGAAATCCATGGAGTTAAAATTCCACCTTATTAGTTCTGATTCCTAAGGTAGTTTGACTTGATAAATTTGATGATTTCATATCTATTTCCCTATGTAATTTCCTTTATAAACTAATCTCTAAGATGATAACAGTTATTTAAACCCTTTCTATCTAGTGTCATTTCTTGTTAACAATTTGGGTTTCTAAAGGGTAGAATTATACATGAGGCAATAGGCTCTACTGAGGAAGGTTTTCACTCAATTAAAATTTTGGGCCATGGAAATTTCATCATTTTTACATCGTCTTTCCCTATTTTAATCCCTTCTTGCTTACCCATAACCTTGTATTAATGATTATTAATCCATTTTAATGCTTACATGCATGATTTAGAACCAATGTGTTTTCCATTGCATTTCTTTAGTATTTCATATGAATTATGGTTAAATATTAGAGAAATAACATATCTTGCATGTATATTTGGAAGTTTGTTGAGTTTGTTTATTGTTACAGAAACATTTGTCGCTTTCCACTACTCGTGCTATAAGTGAATATCTATGATGTGGATACCTGAGATTTCTTGTATGAGGCTTTATTGAGTCGAAATATTCTTATCCTCAAAATATCTCAACAACCCAGATCATATTCTTTGAGAAATTAAGTTTTTATCATTTGTTGTTACTCATGTTTGTTGTTACTCATGTAGTAACAACATCGATGAAACTCTGTGTACGGAATTGCAAATCCATAAAAATACATATTCAACCATAAATATCTTCTGTGGATTTGGATCATCAACAACCATTTTGGATATGGAAAGAATCTTGGAATCACTGATAAGATTAGTTTGAGTGGTTAATCAAGAATATTGGAATTATTGGGAAAAATATTTTGGAGTTATTTATTATTTCCTAATTACTAGCAAAATATCTTGAAATTTATTTGTTAATTGTTAATTGTTAGCAAGGATCATGGAAACCATTCGTTATTTAGGAAATTGTTATAACCACTAAGGATTTCTTAAATCCATAAGTGGGTTTAATATATTTGTTATTTCTAAGTCCCATTGAATTTATTAATAAAAGAGAGAACTCTCTCCATTGTTCAAGAGGACTCTTAGAGCAATGTCCAAATGACAATGGAATAATTCGTTGAGTTTTTATTTTAATTGTAGTTTTATACTTTCTATAGTTTTTGATTAAATTGAATTTGATTTATTTTATTTGCATATGTGTAATAGATTGATTTCTTTTGATTATCTTAATGAATTTAATTGATTTATATTGATATAGAGTGTCATGTAGCTTAGATGGATTCTTGATTTCTTGATGTGTAATTTAATTATGTATTCACTTAGGATTTATTTTATTTAATTCCATAACTATTTTCTTGATTCAATTTGTTCATATAATTAGATTACTCATACGAGGTTGTGTTATATATTTTTATACAATTAAGTAATCACGCGAGATTTCATTTGTTTATAAATTCATTTCATATTGTGTTTCATTCTTTTATGACATTGAATAAATATGCTCAACATAATGACTATATTTTTTGGTATGGGTAATGACAAGGATCATCTTGGCAAGGATTAGGCTTTGATTTTGAGGACTTAATTAATATATTTTCCAACAATTAGTTAATCAGTTTCCTTTCAACGTGTGTGATTTATTTTCAGCAAGTGTGGTATGTTATTTCAGTTTTGCAAGAGTAACTTAGGATTTCAATTTTGCAATTAGTCTTACTACACATATCTAGGGTTGTTTTGGGAGACAATTGATTCATACTCTTGATACCTGCACCCTATGTGTTTCTTTTCAAGCAATTGTGTGTTCCTATAACTAGATTGTTGGGGTTTCCTTTGGAGACAATTGATTCATACTCCTGATACCTACAACTGGTGTGTTTCATTTCCATCATGTTTGTTTCCTTTTGAAAATGTGTGATATTTACTTTCCTGCAAGTGTGATATTTACTTTTCTACAAAAGTGTGCTTTTAATTCCTGTAAGTTGGATTTATGTAGAGCATTTACATAGCTTGATAATTTTCTATACTTTGACTACAAAAGTAATCATTGATACTATGACTACAATAGATAGAAAGAATAATTGTTCCTTCATGTATAGTGCACGCCAATTCACAAGTTCCATACGAGCCCCATATTGATGATTAAATTCATAGTCTTTATAACTGTCTTCTTGAAAAATCAACGAGGTGATTAAAAAGACCTGGTATAAAAATTCTCATATTCATGTGAAAGATATCAAACTAGACTTGTATAAATCCTATGATATCTATCTATCTATCTATCTATCTATCTATCTATCTATCTATCTATCTATCTATATATATATATATATATATATATATATATATATATATATAAGGATTCTCCTCATTCATATTAGTTGTGATCTACCTTTGGTAAAATGGATAATGGGTTGTTTGATATGCTCCTATATTATTTTAATTAATGGTTTCACTCTAAGTTCTTTAAACCTTCTAGGTGGGTCAGGAAGGGATGCCCTTTTTCCCCATACTTTTCCTGTTGGTTGTAGATTGACTAAGTAAAGATATTATTGAATCTAGAAGACAAAGGAAAATCCTGGGAATTAAAATTGGAAGGATGGAACAACTAAATCATCTACTATTTGTATATGGTGTTTTTCTATTATGTTTATTCTCTGAAGAGAAATGTCGACACTATAAAGAGATTCTAAAGCTCTAGTGTCTGGCCACATGGATGGAAACTAATATTAACAAATATACCTGGTATTTACCTAAAGTGGAGGCACAAGTAAGGAACAAATTGGAGCGTATTTTTCCATTACCCTCTCATGATTTGAATGATGGAATTAAGTACTTATGTTATTCTCTCAAACCTAAAAATTATGGAAAGGTTGACTAGATGTGGCTATTATCCAGGATTGAAAAAAGAGTACAATTTTGGTGTAATTGTTGAATCTCAAGGGGAGGCATATTATTCCTCATCAAGTCAATTCTATAATCCATTCTAGTATATTGTCATATCATGGCTCATAATCCAAAATTTATTTTGGATAGGATCATGAAGGTGTGCTTTAACTATCTATGTAGGGGAAACTATGATTATAAGGAATTCCATTTGACAAATAGGAAGGTAATTGATTTTCCTAATGATCAGGGTGGTTGGGGAATCAAGAAAATATTCATTTTTGATGAATCCATAGCAGCTAAGTCACTTTGTAATTTCTTGAATAGAGATAGCCTTTGGAGAAGCATTCAATTGAAAATTTTATTTCCCCTAGCAATGCCATAGACTTTATTAGGAGGAGAAGAAAGAGTATTCATAATGTATCTAAGCAATGGAAATATTTGACATTAGATTTTCCATTCATAGGTTAGTTCCTTACTTGGAAAGTCGGTTCACGGGCTCAAGTCAGAGTAGGTACTGATGCAATTCTAGGATGTGGTCAAGAAATTTGTATCCCAGAATATTTAATCCTCCAGCTACAAGAATAGATAAGATGTACATTGAACAAAGTTGATAATCCTCTACTTACCTCATTTTGGATCCAAGGATGGTGTTAATCCCCTAGATGGAACCCCATGTTAAGCATAGAGCACAATGTAAATCCCTATATATTGATTTTGTTGTATTTATATTGTTATATTAGTATTGTCGACTAGACCCTTTAATCATAATTGTACTCTCTCTCTCTCTCTCTCTCTCTCTCTCTCTCTCTCTCTATATATATATATATATATATATATATATATATATATATATATATATATATATATGGTCTTAGGATCATTCATCTTGTACATTTGCTTTATTGTAAAAGGAGGATGCCCCCTCAAAGATGATTCCACACATTCTTCTCTCTTTATGAAGGCATGGAGTTAATTACGTCTCTCTCTCTCTCTCTCTCTGATATTTTAGTCGTTTGGTGCACAACATTTGGTATTGTAGAAAACAATCCTAGGGTTTTCTCCTTCAAGCGAGTCATCTTGGAATTTTCAATATAACCATTTTTTGGAAATTTTTCTTACTATGAAACTTTTAGGATACTGAGGATACACAGTGAAGAAATTTTGGTAAAACTTTTAGGTATTGTTTCATTATAATTTATGATATATATCATGTGGAATTTATGATTTGTGATTATCCCTAAAATCAATTTCAAAACATTGATCTAGGAATTTTCACTATAAATTGTTTTCAACAAGGTTCTAGACTATGAATTTCCATAATCCTAATGATATATACCAAAGTATATTTGGTAAGAATTTTAGGTTTTGTATCATTTTACTTTCTGAGATATAGTCTATGGAAATTAGGGTTTTTTTACTAGCCCTAAAACTAGTATCAAACAAGTGTTCTTGGTATAACTATCATATATTAATATTTTAAGGTCCAATTTCAGTGCCACTAGTTCCTTTGGAAATAATATAGACCATAATATTTCAGGTGAAAATTTCATAATCAAATCAAAAATATTGGATAGTTGGTGTTCCATACAAGTTCTCTATCTAGAAATGGATACAAATCAACAAGTTTTAGGAAGGTTACCACAACTTTCAATTGACACATTGAATTTTGGTTATACCTATGGAAATGTAGAGAAGGCATAGAAGAGTACTACAAGGATAAATTTTAGACTCATAAGAGATCAAAGTTCATATATACATCAGGACAAAGGTCGGTTAGTAATAAATTCTCAAAATTAGGGTTTTAAAGGTATGAAACTTACAATTGGCTTAAATTTTTATCGGAAGATATTTTTTTAGTGATTTAAATTTGCGAAAAAAGATAAAAAAAAATAAGAGTATTTTTTTTTCCCACATGGAAAAGAGTTCTCCAAAAATTACTTCTCAAATTAAACCTACAGAAACCTCAATGAGGAGTCATGCAAAGAATGGAGAGATACATAACCAACTATCTAATTTGGAGAATTAAATTATCGAAATGAATGGTAGCTCGGTGAAAAAGTATTATTTGATAAATGTAAAAATATAAATGGAAAATAATACGAAATAGATGGAAAAGAATATGATTGAAAATAGGGAACAAATGGAAAAAAATATGGATGAAAATAGGGAACAAACGGAAAAGAATATGGATAAAAAGATTGAATCATTTCAAAATTCCATGTCAACCATCTTGTTACATGCCCTAGATGAGAGATTCCCTCAACATGATATTATGATGCAAGGAAATCATGTAAATGTGGAGGAAATAAAGACCGAGTCTCAAAATCATGATTATTCATCACCTCTAGATCCACATCATTGGGGGTTCCACTCGATACAAATGAACTAATTAATTCCCAAGATCGTTATGAGAAAGTTTGATAGGTAAAGATCCTATAACATGGATATTTCATATGGAACAATTATTTGATCTACAACAAGTGCCAACCTTACAAAAGGTAACTCTTGCATCCTTGTATTTAGAACCTAATAAATGTGTTTGGTACCAATGGCTTTGTGAAGGAAAAAAGGATTCTATTGTATCTTGGTCTATTTTTATCGATGAATTGATAACACATTATGGGGATATTAATAGAAATGCATCCTTTAATCAATTGATAAATATTTAGCAAAGTGGTCCAATTACAAATCACATTCAACAATTCGAAAAACTAAGTCTCAAGGTAAAGAAAATTCAAGAGGATAATTTGTTAGACCTCTTTATGGGCACTTTAAACTAGAGAATTCAACATGAGGTGCATCTCTTTGAACATAAATCCCTAGAGAACACTTTCAGTGTCACTGGGAAAGTTGAATGTAAAATTATGGCTACTAGAAGACTAACCACTAATAACTATAGAGAGTGTCATGTTCCATCTCTTCAACTCACTTAACCTACAAGGTTGACACATCAACAAATGGATGAAAGAAGATCCAAGTCATTGTGTTTCAATTGTAATAACAGGTACAGTAAGGAGAATTAATGTGGTGAGAATAAATTATTCTACATAGATTGTGAAGAATATTTTTTTTGGCTTGGGAAATGTGTCGCATTTTGCCTCGATTTTTGTGTCCATTGTTGGGCAGTTTTTCAGCACATGGTTTTTGCCGATGGTTTTCTATTTTTGGTTAGGGAATTAGTGTTGTTGACTAATCCAGGTCATTGGCTTAGCATCTTGGATGTTGTTGGATCCTATATGTATATTGTATTGTAAACAATGTATCACAATGAATGAATACAGAATATGATGGTTTTCCCAGTTTGGGTTTCCAAGGGAAAAGTCTCTTTGTAATATTTCTATTTTCCATTGTATATTTTTTGTTCTTTTACTGAAAATTTGTTTGCAGTAAATATTGTACAAGGTTAAAATATACAACAGTGACAGTGGTAGTGATTATGGTAGTGACAATTTGTCTACATTTATATTTCAGTGCGGCAGGAAGGGGCAAGGAAAGGGGGTTGTAGCCTCCTTCTGAGTGGAACCATAGACTCGGGGAGTTGGATCTTCCTTCAGTTTGGAGCCTAAGAACTAGGTGGTTGTAGCCACCTTTCGGTTATAGCCAGAGGACCCAGGGGGTTGTATCCTCCTTCTGGTTGGAGCCAGAGAATTCAAGGAGTTGTAGCTTCCTTCATGTTGGAGCCTAATAATAGGGGGTTGGAGCCTCCTTCCAGTTGTAGTTGGAGAATTTGGAGGTTGGTGCTTCCTATGAATGAATTCTTGATATATACAAGAAAGCATTCCATGGTTTTCTCCCATTTGGGTTTCCACATAAATACTGGTGCACTGTGTTCTTGATGTGATGTTGATATGATGTTGCTTATGATTACATGATTATGATATATATATGAATGAAATCATAGATGATAAATTGATGATAAATTGTTGTACATTGTTTATAAAGTACAATAATATATATTGTGGTTAAAAGTGGTATAAAGTTCTCATATTGATTCACCCTCACCCCCCGGCCCCCCCACCCTCTTTGTATTCCAACAATTGGAATCAAAGTAGGTTATTTAAAGGAAATAGTTTAACCATTGGAAGGAGATCATGGATTACCCTTGGATTGGGATACCACAATTTGATGGTGAGGACTATGCCTTCTGGAGTAGAAGAATGAAAACATATGTGCAAGCGTAAGGATTTGATGTTTTGCGAGCAGTGGTAAATGGATACAAAGCACCAACCACTCCCATGATGGGTAATATGGAAAGAAACTTGAAGATGATAATGCAAGAGACACAAATTCTCTCTTGAATGGTTTGACTAAATCAGTATACACCAAGTTTATGCACTGTGAATATGCAAAAGAAATCTGGGACAAACTGAAGAATATATATGAAGGTGATGACAAGGTCAAGGAAGCTAAACTTCAAGCCTTTAGATCCAAGTTCGAACAATTGAAGATGAATGAAGATGAAAACATAACATCTTAGTTTATACGAGTTGACGAAATAGTAAACAGTATTAAAGGTTTGGGAGATGAGATGAAGGAACAATTCATTGTTAAGAAAGTATTAAGGTCTCTACCAATGAGATTTGATTTGAATATTTCATCCCAAGAAGAAAGAGAAGATATGGGTACAATAAGAATGGATCAACTACATGGAATATTTGCAGCTTATGAAAAGAGGACAAAACAAGAAAATACAGCCACGAAGGAAGCAACATTTAAGGCATCCAAGAAGACAAAGAAAAAATAATAAAAAAATCCAAAGTCCAAGTCAGATTGCAATTGTAGTGATGATTCAAAAGAAGATGATGAAATGGAAAACTTCGTTAGAAATTTGAAAAGAGAAACCAGAAAATAGAAAGTTATACTTCCATTGAAATGTTTTAATTGTGGTAAAATTGGTCATTTTGCAAATAAGTGTCCTTATGCTAAGAAGTAAGATAGTGATGAAGAGGAAGATCCCAAGAAAGTAAAGAAATATCAAAAGGTAAATAGGTAAGATAAAAGGAAATCCTTCAAGAAAAATATCTAGTCAAGAGAAGATGGTTCTTCATCTAATGAAGATGATCAAAGTGATAGTGACTCGGAGAGATTACTCTTTGTGGATACGGAAAATAAGAAAAATGACGAATAAGGTGAAGTGGATCTTGAGGTAGAATTAATCAGTTCTTTAACTGAGGTGAAGAAAGAAAAGAAGAAAAACAAATCATTCAAAGAGGAAAACATCTACTTGAAAACCCAACTTGAAGAAGGAAAAAGAAAGGAAGAACTAATGCATATACATACGATAAAGAAAGCAAAAGAGTGTGAGAATTGTAAAAAGGAAATCATGACATTGAGAGTTGAAGTCAACAAGCTCAGAAAGAACTTGAAAATTTCTCAAGTGTTAGAAAACATTTTCAATAGTCAAAATCCATAGAGTGACAATCTGTACTAGGATATAAGAATGATCATTTTGAGGAGGGTTCAATTTCCATGAAAAAGGCAACATAACAAAGGAGTTATGCAAAATTTCTCAAAGGAAGGAATCGTGATCAACAAGAATCAGAAAGGAATGAATACACAAGACCTTCTACATTCAGACAACAAAGAAGCTTCATTCATTGTGAAAGAAACAAACAAAGAGAATATTTTGATTAGCCAAGGTAGGATTTCAGAAGGACTACACCACAAAGAACATCATTCACTCCCAGGTATGTAAATTTATTTTATGGTCATTTTTTTAATTGGAATAACTTTAGAAATAAAGTTGTAGATTGAAGGGCCTATGAAAGAAATGATCAGGCAAGAATTCCTTATGTGGCTCCACATAATATTGAATGTCACAAATTCCACAACTATGGACACATAGCTCGAAATTTCAGACACGTGATTAAGCCTCCCATGAAAGAAAATATTGATAATCGACACAAGAAGGCCTGGAAAAGAAGTGAAAAACAAGAAGAACAGGTAAATGAAGAACAAGTCCAAGGAATCATACTTACAGGATTTGTAATAGCTCAAGAGCATGATGAATTTAGAGGAAAAGAGGAAAGTGTCAGAATATAGGCAGAGGGTGAAGAAGAATATGTCAAAACTCAGGATGATGACAAAATTCAAAAAGAGGATGAGGAGGAAGATTACTTTGCATCAGATCAAGTATTGTTTTGAGCCATCTGGCTTGGATAATCCAAATAAATATGTATGTTGAACAGGAGGAGCCTATGCAACAACTGAGATAGATCAAAGAACTATCCTTCGTGCAACTTATAGAGTTTGAGGAGACAAATATAAAGTAGTCAGATAGAAGAAGTACAATATGAAAGATTAATCGAGAAAGCAATGTTCCCACACAAGTGACAGTTGGTGGTTCCTCATGCAAAAATTTATGATTGTATTCATGGATAGATATATTCAATACAAGTTACTCCAACAAATAGATCATATCGATAGACATATTTGATTCAGATAAGTCTTTAGTATAATGACATATGGGTCAACATTATGGATAATTGAGTATCATGGTTATGAACAGTTTGTGACATATGGACATATATGGATTTGTGAGATTATTAATAGGTACATAGAGTATGGGTCAGAGATTATGCATAGCAGTGTATTTACAATTCAAATCAATAGAATTTGGGAGTTGGCAAGTAGTGAAAGGCACAATAGAACAGGGAAAGATAAATTTTCAGCAAAAGCTATATAATCAAGATGAAAAGATTTAACAACATGGTCAAGTGAATATGACAAGTGATTGAAGAAATCAAATATTGAATTATTTTTATATATGTCAGTGAAATTCAAGAGGAAGTGCCAATGGACAATAAGTAGCACTGAAAGAGAGGAAATGAAACATTTCACAAATAGTTCTACATCTTGTAAAGAAGGAAAATAATCATAGAGAGAGAGATACAGAAAGGAAGATCAGTAGCATGCAAACAAGGGGAGACATACCCACAGGGGGAGCTATTATTTTTCCTATTATTGGTTAGATTAGGTACAGTGTTAGGAGAAGACATATTGACAGGGGGAGTTAAACTTTGGTCAAGGAGGAAGAGAAAGAAAAGATGCATGAAGATAGGGGGAGAAACCCCAAGGAGAGATACCCTTTTCCATTGATGTCAAAGGGGGAGAGTAAGAAAAATTGATGAGGAGAAATGGTCATAGGGGGAGCATGAGCATCGAAGCATCATTGTTTCCATTAATGTTGGTGTTGTAATCAATGCCAAAGGGGGATATTGTTGGCAAGTTGGATTGGAAAACTGGTTGTCATTAATGTCAACCCTTAGAGATTGATGTCAACCCTTGGAGAGGTTCAGTGATATTGGATAGATGATTGACATTTTTGTGATCAATATTGATGGTGATTTAGTTGGGTACGTTTGATGTAGTCTACATGTATCCCCGTAGGTGTGGTTATGGAGCCCGATGTTTATTGAGGATTTTGGTCATAAAGGAAAGTGTAATTATAGGTAAGACTATCATATATCGATAGTACACATTGTTTCATTTACATTGATATGTGGAAATCCACGTGGTTCGTCACGGTTAGGGAGATATGGAATTATAAAGTTGGAATCCCCAAAGAATGGTCAAGAAGCCCTAGTTGGTTATAGGTCAATGAATCAAAGGGTAAAGTGGTTGCAACAAGAAATCTCTATAAGACCTAAGTTTAAGGGAAGAGGTTACCCAATAAAATTATAAATAACCCTCAAGGAATGAATCACACGTACACTCACACACTTACATTGAATATCTATCTTTTGATTGTTATGGTCTAGTATTATGATCTTTTGGCTAGTTTGCGACGAAGAATTTTGAGGTAGCGAAGTAGGAGACGTGAAATATTCTCGAGATTCTAGAGAAGAGTGGGAGAAACTTAGGAAACCCTAATTTAGGTCATCCTCGCGGGTTGTACTATACTTTTCTGCTGAGGCCCTTCCTTGTTGCACTATACTTGTCTTGTGAGGCCCTCACTTGTTGCATTATTGATATGAAAATGGAATGAATATGTTTCCAATAGATGTTAAAATGTGTAGAAGACTTATCTCTTTAAATTGCAAGTGTAAAATGGCATGTGTTTGGGTAATTGGATCAATTTACTAACACATAAAATTAGTGAGTTTTACTTCAGCATGAGCAACATATCAGACTGATAAATACCATCAACAATGAACACATAACAAAACAAATGATAAAGGAGTTCACCCCTCTCTTGGTCTACATCTCCTGGTCCAACTTCCCTTGGATCATTTTAATTATGCTTAAAATTTTCTCTTATAGTTCTCAGAATACAAATTGGATGGCTCCAATGGCTTCAGAATTTCCAAAAACCTTTAGCTGGGCTTTTTGGGCACTTGGTTTGGCCAAAACATGAAGAAGTTACACCTCCTGGAATTTTTCCCCTTCAAGATTGATGTACCTACTCACCAAAACTCACCTGTGAATGACTAAACTGGCTCTCACAGCGTTACTGGGCATAAATACCAACACACGCGCACATCCCGCAAAATGGGGTAAACTGTTGAATAGTTACCGAGATTAGCACCCCCTTGGGAAGAGATGTTGGTTGCATAGGGGGCATGTGGCCATGTGTCAATGCCTACAATGGGCTTCATGGCTAACTGTGCCCCAAATGTTCACCAACTGTTGGTGGCATGTGGTGGAGGTTTAAAGAACCACGGGCTATACCCAAAGTGCTAACAATCTGTGCCAAATGTTGAGTGTACGGTTAAGGTCTTGTGCAGTGGTTACATGTGATTGAATTGAGGGCTGACTCCATTCAAACCACGCCAAACAATAAAGAGAAGGGGCATGTGGTGAGGTTTCATGTGAAAGAGAAGGGGCATGTGGTGAGGTTTCATGCGAAAGCAAAGGGGCATGTGGTGAAGTTTCATGCGAAAGCATCGGGGAATAGGTTGGAGTGAACCGCCCCAAAGTTTAAACATGTGCAAAGACCACGGTCCAACACAAAGGTTAATGAAAACGAACATAAGGTAAGATTTTATGAGAATACGTCGGGGACTTAAACCCATAAAAAATATCTTCTCTCCAACACATATTAATGGGGGGTCATATGAAAAGGTTATATTCTATGGATATAACCATGGGCTGGGGCCTAGCCTCAACCCTTTATCCCGCTGAAAATACAACCTTTTCAATTGAAATATTTAAATCATATCATAAGGTTTAAGAATAACCATGGGCGGGCTGGTAGCCCAGCCCTTCCAAAACCATTCCCCCAAGCCCGAATGTCGCGGGTTCGACTCCTATGGATTCATAATAATTTTCCAATTCCAACCAACTAGAGGGTGCCATGTGGCAGCCCATGACTGGGCCATGTGGCACCATAACACTTTCCCTCTAACCGAAATTTGTCAATATGTGATTTTCCCATCTGTCAACACCTTCCCACGTCATCATTTCAACTCCTCTACCACGTCATTGTATGACCGTATGACCTGTACTGTGAGCTTCCATGTCAACACTGTATGGACTGTACAATCAACAAAAAGTTTGCTTGTTTGGAAAAACAAATAGAATCTGATATCTTTCTCATATGACATTTTTTTTATCCTTTTTAAGTTGTGTTGGGTTTGTAATGATGAGGGCTACACACATGTCTGATTTGAAGCAGTTCCGAGCACTTTGCGTTTTGAGCAAAATTTGATCCCCTGGATCACACCTCCCCATTGGGAAGATTTTGGACCTCCAAAAGACTACTTTCAGTCTATCAGTAGATGAGGGTACAATTCCCTCACCCTTACAATATTAATCCATCCAACCTTGATTGGATTGGTGCCTTTGAGACCAATACAAAACTTGTCATGTCTGGTTGTGTACTTGGCTTGGCTCTTTCTCAACTATTCTTGAATGGTTTTTTGTACAAACTAAACTGGTTGAATGAACTTCTTATCCTAGTTATAATAATGTTTAAGGTAATGTAGATGCTCATACAAAAACTTAGGATGATTTCTTTGCAATCTAGCCACCATCTTTCCCATACCAACATGGCCAACAACAAGAGAAGAATGTACTTCCCTTATCATGTTGACTCTTTCACCTTGTGAAAAACATAGCTTTCCAAGATATAAAATTTTACCATGCACATAGGAATTTTATTCCTCAACTTGGTTAGCATGACATAAACTTGCATAAAAACTTTTGAAATCATCATATATAGAATATTGTTCTCAATACCCCTCATGCATGATAAGATTATGCTTGAAAATAACTAAAGCACTAACAATAGTCCTAGTAAGCATATCAACAGCTTTATCATAAAAGTCTTTCTTATACCTTATCACCAAGTGGAAAAAATAACTTGTCAAGGCATGTAATGGAGATTTCTTTGATCTCAAAACTTTCTTCCATATGTCTCCTTCAACAATCATATGTGTAGTCTTGTTCAAGGCTTTGAAATCTACCCACATACGCCACATACAATTTGTCTTTGGTACCAAACCAATTGGTGACCTGCATGGAGAATTTCTTGGTTTGATGACCCTTTGTCAAGAAACTATTTGGCTTGTTTTATGTTTTCAACATTCTCCCTGACTGACATCCTGCACATGTCAAGGTTTGGAAGAGGGCCTCCTTGCTGCAATAGAATCTCTTGTTGGACACCCCTTCTAGGAGGCAATCCCATTGGTTCCTGAAACATATCAACATTTTTGTTAACATCCTCATACAAATCCTATTGTAACTTAGCATCACATCCTTTGAGAAATTCTTCTCCGTCATTTTATTTGGGTTTAGTCATCAAAAGTACAAGGTTCTTACTAGGATTGACTAGTCTTTTCATTTGTCCAACATTTGTAAGTGACAAATTCATCTTCTTTGTATGTGCTCTAACAATGTACTCAACTCCATTTTTAAACAAATGATACTTGTTCTCATGACAATGAGAAATGGCTCTCCTGTCATAATAGTATGGGCTTCCAAACACAATACCATAAATATCCAAAGGAATAGCATCAAGCTCTACCTCATCTATATAGTTTCCAGTGATGGAAAATCTGAGTTTACACCTTCTTGTCACATGCAATTTGGCATTGTCACATATCCAACCTAAAGGGTATGTTTTAGGATGAGGAGTAGTTTCCAAATCTAGTTTCTTGACAATGTCTTCAGAAATAAGGTTTGCTTGTGATCTTGTATCAAAAAGAGTGTCTATTTTGGTATGTTTTGAAATTACCCTCATGTGGAAAATATTTGTCCTTTCTTTTTCATGTTGAGTTTCATTGATGGCGGAATTTGAAGAACTATTACTTGAAACATAATTCTTACCTTGTAAACCCATGGTTGTGATCTTCATTTCATCTTTTGAATCACATCCTAAATCTTGTTGTACAGTTGAAACAATGTTTGGCTTCTCTTTGTTGTTGAACTTTTTGGGTCTCTTTTCAAGATGAAGTTTCCAACAATGGTCTTCATCATGACCATCCTTTGAACAATGTTTACAAGTGAGTTTCTCTCTCTCTTTCTTTACTGAAGCATTTTTCTTTCGATTTCCTTCAAACTTCCTATTTCCCTTGTCTCCATTAAAATACTTCTTGCTTCCCTCTTGAGGTTCATTCCTTCCTCTTGCCTCTAAATAAGTAGCCTACACACATACTTCATCTACATTTGAAGGTTTAAACATAAGTATTGTCTGCCTCAAGTAACTATGCAATGCTCCAATGTAATTGAGAAAAGTATCTTGTGAAGACTTTGCTAAATTCTGATGAGCCATACTTGGTGAGAATTTAGCAAAGTCCTCATGATCCATACTTGGTGAAAATCCCCTTGAAGCCTGAGGTGATTTGATAGTTATCCTTCTTGATAGTTGAGAACTTGGCTCTACAAGCTGACCTTATCCTCTTGTGAGCTTCAACCTTGTAAGCATCAGAAAAAAACAACAACTTGCAAGCAATCAAGTCTTCAAAAATCAAAGCTATGATACCAACTGATTTGAAAATGGAATGAATATGTTTCCAATATATCTTTAAAAATGTAGAAGACTTATCTCTTAAATTGCAAGTGTAAAATGGCATGTGTTTGGGTAATTGGATCAAGTTACTAACACATAACATTAGTGAGTTTTACTTAAACATGAGTAGCATATCAGACTGATAAAAACCATCAACAATGAACACATAACACAACAAATGATAAAGGAGTTCACCCCTCTCTTTGGCTACATCTCCTGGTCCAACTTCCCTTGGATCATTTTAATTATGCTTAAAAATTTCTCTTATAGTTCTCAAAATACAAAATGGATGGCTTCAATGGCTTCAGAACATCCAAAAACCCCTAGCTAGGATTTTTTGGCACCTGTTTTGGCCAAACAATAAAAAAGTTACACCTCCTCGAAGTTTTCCCCTTAAAGTGTGTTTTACTTTCTCACCAAAATGCACATGTGAATGACTAAATTGGCTCCCGTAGCATTATTGGACCTAAAAGCCAACACACACGTACATCCCACAAAATGGGGCAAACGTTAGAACATTTACGGAGATTAGTGCCAAACAAGATGTTGGTCGCATGGGGGGCATGTGGCCACATCCCATCGCCTAAAATGGGCTTTGTGGCTAACCATGCCCCAAATTTTCGCCAACTATCGGTCACATGTGGTGGAGGTTTAAAGAACCACGAGCTATAACTAGAGTGCTAACAATCTGTGCCAAATGTTGAGTGTAGGGTTAAGGTCTTATGCAGGGGTCACATGTGACCATGATGGGGACTGACTCCATTCAAACCACACCAAACAATAAAGAAAAGGGGCATGTGGTGAGGTTTCATGCGAAAGCGCCAGGGGATGGACATGAGTGAACCAAGCCAAAGTTTAAATGTGTGCAAATACTACGGGCCAACATAAAGGTTGATGCAAACGAAAATAAGGTAAGGTTTTATGTGAATGCGTCAGGGGCTTAACCCACAACAAATATATGCACACCAACAAATATGAATGGGGATTCATATGAAAAGGTTATATTCTATGCATAGAACCATGGGCTAGGGCCTAGCCTCGACCCTTTATCCCGCCAAAAATACAACCTTTTCAATTGAAATATTTAAATCATATGATAAGGTTTAAGAATCACCATGGGTGGGCTGGTAGCCTGGCCCTGCCAAAACCATTCCCCCACGCCCGAAGGTTGCGGGTTTGACTCCTGTGGAGTCATAAAAAATTTCCAATGCCAACCAACTAGAGGATGCCACATGGCACCATAACACTTTCCCTCTAACTGAAACATGTCAATATGTGATTCGTCCACTTGTTCTCTGACTTCATAGAATAAGTCATGGTTTCTTTGACTTTGTCAACCCTAGATTTGATCAAAAACTCAAACCTGATGTATTGGCTTGTTGTGAGTATCAGGAGATGAGCTAGGCTAGGGTGCACTGATCTGTCTGAAAAATCAGGTCAATCCCTTCACTGAAGGTGCCTTAATGAGAGGATTAGGGTTTCTACAACTGCTCCTACTAGTAACCCTAGCGATAGTGTCTTGGAAGCTGCTTCTTCTAGTAACCCTAGAAACAGTTCCTCAAAAAGCCCAATATCCTAGCGACTATGTTTCCTTCCAGCATTTAAACTGAATGAAGGAGGTGTGGGCCCATAACCTATTAGAATATGAAGGATTGTGCTCATTTTACCATTGACAATATCTCTATTGTCACCCAACCATAGGCCGAAGCCACCCTCCGAGCACCTTAAACTTGATAGAGAATCACTCTGGAAGCAAACCCTAGGCTAGATAGCCAAACAAAGGGTAGCACACCATTCCCCGAGGATATCACACCAACAAGAGCTGATCAGATGTTCCAAACCCTAGCCAAGAGATAGTCCAAGCCAAACATGATCTGCTAGCTACAACAACTACAATGGCATCTCTCCTCAAACCTGCACACAAGACTAGGCACTACAGTGCGCACAAGTTGTTGCTCTGCAATTTTGAGACTACCTGCCAGAATGAGAACTCGCCTCCTGTATTTATACTAATTCTGGCTAACTGCCTGGGCCGAATTCTCATTCTGGGTATCTGTCTGTTCAGTATATATTATTATTTCTAGCTGACTTCTTCTCTTGGAGGATAATAACCTAACATAAATTATCTTCTTGAGATGACAAGTCTTCTAGGGTTATTAGCCAACTCATTAGGGTTTCTTCTTGCTTCCCAGAGTATTCTATCCTCGTCAGGTTTACACGTGGAGGTAAATACCTCCTGCAGATACCATAATATCAACAGCCCTAACCCTTTATCCCATCGAAAATACAACCTTTTCAATTGAAATATTTAAATCATATCATAAGGTTTAAGAGTCACCATGGGCGGGCTGGTAGCCCGACCCTGCCAAACCATTCCCCCACACCCGGAGGTCGTGGGTTTGACTCCTATGGAGTCATAAAAAATTTCCAATGTCAACCAACTAGAGGGTTCCACGTGGCACCATAACACTTGCCCTCTAACTAAAACATGTCAATATGTGATTCGCCCACCTGTCAACACCTGGCCATGTCATCATGCCAACTCCTCTTCCATGTCACTGTATGGCATGTATGTTCAGTTGCCACGTCAACACTGTACAGACTGTATAGTCAACAAAATTTTTGCATGTTTGGAAAAACGAATAGAACGTGGTATCTTTCTCATACAACATTTGTTTGAGCCTGTTCAAGTTGCATTGGGTTCGTAACAATAATGCCTACACACATGTCCAATTTGAAGTGATTCCGATAAATTTTATTTTTGAGAAAAATTTGATCCCCTGGATCAACTATACTTGTCTAGTGAGGCCCTCGCTTGTTGTCCTATGGTTGTCTAGTGATGCACTTGTAGATTTGGGAAAATGTTAGTACAAGTTTGTTGATTGACCATGGAAGAAGCTAAATGTCATATTACAAAGTAACATGTCAACTACAGGATTAGAGGTAAGGATTAAGGCTTATGGTTTTAGTGTTATGGTACATGCACAATGATGATAGTATATGTTATGGTATATGCATGGTGATGATAGCATGTGATTTCGTGCATATTGATAATGTGATGGTACATTGGCTAGATGCATTACTGGTTGGTTTGGTTTCTGGTTTAGTTACATGTTATGGTACATACTTGAGGCTTCAAGGTATATTGTATCTTGGTGACATTGAGTAGCATGCTTGAGGCATGTGTTTGATAACTTTGGTATATGACTTGAGGCACATTGTACATGATGGTTGATATATTCTTGTTGATATACATTTCTTGGTCTATTGGTATATGGTTCATGGTTGATGATATGGTACATGATTGATGTTTGATATGGTATATGGTTGAGATACATTTCTTGGCATATGGTTTGTGGTACATGGTATGCTATATGGTATGGTATAGGTGTTGATGTACATGGTTGATGTGCATGGTTGGTACACGGTTGGTACAGATTGATGTGCATGTACATGGTTGGTACAGGTGGTGATACATGTTTGGTGCATGGTTGATGTACTTTTTGATGGTACAAGTACAGGTTGATGCATGGTACAAGTTAGTACTTGGTTGAGACACATATATTGTGATGGCATGTGGTGATCTTGGTACATGCTTGGTAGAGGCATGTGTTGGTGATGTTGAGCATATGGTTTCAGATATGTTTTTCGTGATGTTGGCATGAGTTACATGCAAATGAGAGTGGATTTGGTTTCATTAATGAGACATTGATTTGTTGGACATGTTGTTGTGACAGTGATCGGTTGACAGTGATAGGTTGTTGATAATGGAAACAATAGTGATAATGGAAGTGATAGTGGCAATGGCAGTGATAGTATCAATGACAGTGGTATTGATTGTGGTAGTGACAATTTTTCTACATTTATATTTCAAGATGGTAGGATGGGGCAAGGAAGTAGGGTTGTATCCTCCTTCTAGTTGGATCCAGAGAATTGGGGAGTTGGAGCTTCCTTCTGGTTGGAGCCTGAGAAATAGGTGGTTGTATCCACCTTCTGGTTGGAGCCGAAAAACCCAAAGGGTTGTAGCCTCCTTCTGGTTAGAGCCAGAGAATTCATGGAGTTGTATCTTCCTTAAGGTTGGAGCCTGAGAATATGGGGTTGGAGCCTCCTTCCAGTTGCAGCTGAAGAATTAGGAAGTTGGTACTTCCTATGAATGAATTCTTGATATATATAAGAAATCATTATGTGGTTTTCTCCCATTTGGGTTTCCACATAAATACTGGTGTAATGTGTTCTTGATGTGATGTTGATATGATGTTTCTTATGATTACATGATTATGATATATATATATATATTGAATGAAATCATAGATGATACATTGATGATAAATTGTTGAACATTGTTGATAAATTGAAAGAATATATATTGTGGTTAAAAGTGGTATAAAGTGCTCATATTGATTCAGGCCCCCCTCTCAATATTCCAACAAGGGTCCCTATAAGATGTACAAGTACATCTAGTCTTTAATGTTTCTTTCTTAAATAAAGTAATTGATGACAAGATCCCAATTCAAACTATTTTACCAAAGATCAATGAAAAATGGATAATCACACTAGAACCAAAAATAATACTTGAAATAAGGTTTAAGAAATTGTGAAATAGATAAATTATTGAGTACCTAATCAAGGGGAAGAACCTACCAATAGAATAAGCGACATGGGAAAATGAGTCGGTCATGCAAAAAAATACAC
This sequence comes from Picea engelmannii, assembly GCA_009831015.1. NCBI lineage: Eukaryota > Viridiplantae > Streptophyta > Pinopsida > Pinales > Pinaceae > Picea > Picea engelmannii. The sequence goes on along the minus strand of ML776873.1, from coordinate 1,795,797 downwards.
AACTAATCAAGTGTTGAGGGAAAATCTTATTTGAAGGGGAGGGGCATGTTAAGCCCCTAGACAAAGCCTCATGTTAATCATAAAGCCCCATGTAAATCCTTAGATATCGAGTTATTTCATTTCTATTTTTAGATTAGTATTGTCGGATACACCATTTAATTATACTAATTGTATCCTTGGTATCCTATATATATACCAAGGATACATAGTTCTAGGATCATATCATCTTGTACAGTTGTTCTATTATAAATGAATGTTGTCCCATCGAAGAGGTTTTCATTCATTATTCTCTCTTTTATCAAGGCGTGGAGTTACTTATCTCTCTCTCTCTCTCTCTCTCTGTGTGTGTGTGTGTGTGTGTGTGTGTGTGTGTGTGTGTGTGTTATTTTCATCGTTTGGTGAATAACGATTAGCTGCAAGCTCATGCCTTGGGCTTCAAAGGTAACTAAGCTCAATGTTGGGATAGATTTTTGGTTGAGCTTAGGAAGCCACATGTAATACTTAGGGATGAAGATGATGAACTGTGTTAGGATTGTAAAAAATCTATAGGTTTCTATACTATCAAACTTGGATACCAACTTTAAAAACACTCGAGGTTCAAGAAATATGTTGGTGGTGGAAAAAGTTATGGAAGGATAAATCCCTCAAAAGTGCACTCTATTCCTTTGGCTTGTTCTGAACCAGAAGGTTTTACCTTGGGATAGACTTCGAAAGATAAATAAAGTAGGTCTAATCATTTTCATCATTTGTAAAACTAATGAAGAAACATCCTTACGTTTATTTTTAGAATGTTCTTACTCAAGATAGCTATGGAAAGAGGTTGAACATTAGACCTCACTTCAACATGTTTTGTATAAAGAGATGCTAGAATATTTCTTTCGAGAGTACTTTATTATAAGGGAACTAAAGGAGTATGGGACACTTCCATACTTGGTTACTTGGGGTATCTGGTTGGCAAGAAATGCCAGGCGTTTTTAGGATGTCCAAGTTCCCACTTTCAAAGTCTCTTTACAATCTCTTTCAATGTTTTATTCTTATAATCCTAGTATTCAACCAAAACCCAATTGTGTGATTGGAGAAGTGATTATGAACACATATTATGCATAGAGTTTATTTGATGGAGCTTCCAGGGTCCAGATCGCTTCTACAGTCTAGGTACTGTGTTCTTTACTATTGAGGATCACTATTTCACTAGTAAGGTAAATATGGGTATCGGGACCAATAATCAGGGTGAATTTAGAGAAATATTATTCCTATTAAAGTGTTCTTTAGAGAATTATTCTTCCAAAAGTATCTATAGTGGAAGCTTCTTTTCATTGTTTTTTACCAAAATTATATATAGGGTAATGAAGTGAAATTATTTGTTGGTTGGAAATGTTGGAAAGAATGACACATTATTGGAGAATAAAATTCCGTGAATAATACCCATTTCACTCACTCAATTACATTTAGAGTGAACATTATCTCAACTCTGATCCTTAAGTCAACAGGTGTTGAACTATGGTGTACTTATTAGCTATCTTTTTTCTTCCACTGGCACAAAATGGGTTGAGACATAGTGGTGTTTGTACTATATTGATGGTTTCATAAACCAGTTTTGAAACATGCTTTGTCCCATGTAATATGTTCTCATGAGAATAAAAATAAAACAATTGTTGTCTAATCTCTAATTCACTTTGATTTTTACTTATAACTGTTTTGAGTTTTCAATGATTTTTTCTTGTAATCTTTAGAATCTAGCTCACTCGTGAATGTGTTTCCTATCTTGTAAGTATCCACATAAAAAGAGTTCAGTTGAATTAAAGAAATAAAAAGACTACTAGTGTTAAAGGACTGTAATACAGAAATAAACTACCTATTTGAATACTACCGTGAAATAACTTGTAGATGTCTCCTTAACCCTAGCAAGTGATCTTTTCCATGTAGCTAAGTTGAAATACGTGTCCATGACAATGATATAACAACTTGAATTATGTCCATTTTCTCATTTAGTTTTGAATGAATGATGTTGATTTTTTAGCATGGCAATTTTGCATTGCTTATTGAAATTATTCTCATTTAGTTTTGAATGAATGGTGTTGACTTTTTAGCATAGCAATTTTGCATTGCTTATTGAAATTATTCACTTTGATAAATTATTATATTTAATTGTTCTATATTGTTTCTTATTTTCAAGGATCCATTAAAGATAGAAACTAATTATTGGTATTAGAGGATTGTAACAACAAAAGAAATTCATGTTATATGTGTTTTTGATCCCCATTATAACGTTAATCTTATAGATGGAACAATATTGTTTGGGAAATTAAAGAAAAATGATATGGGTATGGCTTGCATGTTGACTTTTAATATGGATGACAACGAGAAAATATTTAGTGCTATCGATGCATTTTTTATTTTCTGACGTATCCGATCCATTTATAATTAAAATTTTTGATATGGATTGCATGTTCACTTTTAATATACATGATAATGAGAAAATATTTAGTGGTATCAATTCATACGAGGTTCTTTTGGTTATGCATAATTATCAATGTATATTATGTTGTTACATGATTCATTTATAATTAAAAAATATATATAATTAAAAAAAAATGACAGGGATATGTATTAAAAACATTCTGAGTGGGCCTAATGGTTAAAAACATGTGTTTCTTCTTAAGAGGTCACAGGTTCAAATCCAGAGGGGGTTAGGGTATGTATACCTTCGTAGACTTTACCAGCTAAATAACTAGGCGGAGGGGTTCCCTTGTCCCACAAACAAGGGGGTCGCATACACCAATTTGGTGTACTTAATTCCAAGTAATCGCTTATCTTTTTTAAGGTTTGATATATCATTTATGTTTTCAATGGATGTTAATCATCATCATCGTCATCACATTCATCTCTAAAATTATTGAAATTGTGATATTAATAAATAAATATAGTAAAGTGTGAGGAAATTAAATATAACTTATTGTGAAGGATTTGAAGGGATCCCATGCCAACATGGAACTTACCAAATTCTCAATGTTATCGCACAATTTGTAGTTTGGGAAAATCCCAACGCAAGAAACAAGTGTGTGACACAACTGGGGACACATGTCACTGTCACCTCAATAGATATTCCCCTCATTTTAGTGATGGAAAAGCCCAACATAAGGGAGACTTCCCAGGTGACCCTAGGGGGATTTCAAGGGGAGAGGCTAAGTGTTGAAGGAACCACCCCTATATGTCACAATTGAAGGGTCTTGAGGCTTGATGGAGGATGACTATATGTCAAGGAAAAGGTTTCCAACGTTGTATACCTACAAAACAATGTTACAAAATCCAAACCAAGACAACATATGATAATATAAGCCTCGAGACAAGAGGGAAATAAAAAAGAAACATTTTTTTCCAAAAATGGAAGAAATAAACAATTATATATCAACAATGATAAAGTTATAACAGCTGCAAATTATATCATCTCACCAACATAGAATATTGAACAAATTATCAGGCACTTAGAGATAATATTCCAATGCTTAAAACAATGAATTAGATGATAGAGGAGGGTTGTAAAAGAGTGTTATCAACAAAGAATTATGACATCCCTATGTATATAGAAAAAACATTCTACAATAACAACTTTTAACCGACAAAATAAGCAATCAAGCCACCCAATCAATAGCCCTTGACAAGTAGATCAAATTTCACTGCTTGCATGCAAAATTCAATGGTCAAAAGTGAAGAAAACTTGTTGAGAAAAGAGAGTTTACTACATCCCTAATGGTTGTAGTTTAATGTATATTGAAGAAGACTAACCACTTGGTCAATAAAGACACTTTTGGAGGGAAAGAGATCCAACAACATGTAAAATTTAAATCCAACTTGACCAATTTCAAAAGATCAACTTTCATGTTTACCAATGCAACAATTAACAATCTCCAATGCAAAGTACTAGTTCTTTGTTATTGGATGAGTGGAGTCTCTTCCTTGGAAGGAAAGTTAAACAAATATGAACAATAGATTTTTTTTTAGAGTTAAACCTTTAAAAACCCCAACAACATGTTGGATTACTAAGAGGGGGGGTGAATTAGTAATAACGTAATTATAATCTTTTTTCTCCAAATAATCCAAGTATTATATCAATGTAGAATTATTATCCAATAATGAACAATAAGAAATGAGCAATCACACACATACATGGTACACCAGTGTTTTACGTGGAAACCCAAATCAGGAGAAAACCACAGAATGCTTTATCTTATATGTCTTGAAGAATTAAATTCATTGGAAGCACCAACTTCCTTTGTTTTCCAGCTACAACTGGAAGGAGGCTCCAACCCCCTACTTTATCAGGCTACAACCTGAGGGAAGATCCAAATCCCCAATTCTATGGCTACAACTATAAGGAGGATACAACCCCCTATGTTCTCTAGCTACAACCAGAAGGTGGCTACAACCACCTGTCATTGCCCCATCCAACCGCCCTGAAGTAGAAGTAGAATGATGGAACCATTGTCACACTATCACTGTGAGATATACCACTGTAAACATGTACCAATAAACCTGAACCATGCATTAATCATGCATCAAACTGTACCTCAACCTGTACCATAAATAAGTGCATCAACCATGCACCAACCTGTACCAAACAATATGTAATCAACATGTACCATAAACAAGTGCAACCAACCATGTATCAAGTATGTACCAATCATGTTTCAAGTACTCATCAACTATGATTCATCAATATGTACCAACATCATCAACTATACACCTCATTTATGTGTCAACTCATCAACTACTTGTCTCAACCATGTACCCAACTTGTAACTCAACCAAAAGCCCTCATCAATTTCATTATACAAATATTATTTGTAACTCTATAATAGACCTGGTGTATATGATCACATGCTTTCAAAAATTCCTTAACTTTAACAACAAGAGACTAGCATTTTTATCAAACGTTTCTTTAGTCTCACGAGACTAGTTTTGGATTAGTCAACAACCCTAACTTGAAATAATCATAACTTTGTACCTGTAATGAATAAAGATATGAAACTGATACACAATGTTCTTCAATTTGTTTTATGAAACTCCTCCAGGTTTCACTACTTGGAACCTCTCATAAAAGGATTTATGGCAAAAATGGCACACCTTACTGAATTCTATCTTATTCTAGAGAGCGACCTTGTAGAGCGTGCCCCACACAGAATGTTTGTTGAATTGATCTAAAATTGTTACAAATAATACTACAGACTTTAATATAGCCAACACATTTGGTATTACTGAATTTGGATCTGTTATGAATAATTTATGACGTGTTTACCCAAAACACATGTTTTTGACTAGTTTCGGGACTAGCCACAAACCATATTTTCCATGGAGTGTAACTCCAAAAATATAACGACCCACAAGATGAATTTTTTTCCACAGATACTTGTATATGTTTCCTCAATGTCATAGAAATTTCATGGTCTGAATCGTTCTAGAAAAAACGTTATTGCGAAAATGGTGAGATGACCTGAAAAAAAAAACATACCTTAGAAAGCATCATCAAAAGAATTTATCCTTCCTTGAATTCCAGACTTATTTTCTTCACTTTCCTCATAAATTAGTCTTAGATATCCTTTTGTTACCTCAGGTACCTATAGGTATTCAATATGCTCAAGTGTGTCTTAAATGAGAGAGCTTTGCCTCTTATTTATACTCTCCAAGTAGCTTCCTTAAAAACATCTTCTAGGTCACTTTGCCCACTTTCTTTATTTTAGGGTTAACCCACTTCTAATTTCTCCATTAAATTTATTATTGAATTAATTTATTTTTTATTCACTTTGAATTATAGTACACTCATCACTTCACTTTATTATTTACCTTTTAAAATATCTTAAACCACTTTGACTACTTTGACCTTTTGGGGCTTCTAGATGACATATGAGGGTCCTCCAACTTCGTAAGGCCATAACTCTCAAACCGTGAGGATTTATGTGGCATTCCACATACCACCAAAAATGGAATGAGATGTAATATCCATATAGAATAGTATTACCTGAAAATATATCAAAACTCATACTATTATCCATCAAACAAACATGTGTCCATTACCCAAACCTGGGTTCTCCAACTTCTCATGGCCATAACTCTCTAACCGTGAGGATTTATGTGGCGATCCACATACCACTGAAAATGGAACGACAAGAACTATTGATCTAGGATAGTTTCACTGACAAATTCAGTGGATTTCATATCATTATTCCAACAAAAAAAACATGGTTTCTCTAACCATACTTCTAGGATAACTTAATCCACAAAGCGTCTTCCCGTGAGGGCTTTCACCATAAGGGGACCACTTTGGAGTTCATCCATTTCTACTTATTATCAACCATGATAAGAAAATAACAAGTCATATTTACATCAATCAATCTTGGGTCCATTACCCAACCTTTGTGCTATGGGGATTTGTTCAAGGGTTGACATCAATGACAACCAACCTTAATCAACACAACACTCCTTCCAAATCATCTAGCTTGAAATCCAAGATGAACTATGGTTTAAAGTTTCTCTAGGGGTGTAAACCCTCTTACTTCCTAGAGAAATAAACCCTAGTTAATCCTTGAAACAAGGGTGTAAAACCTCTTACTTATTGTAGAAAGCCTTATAATCTTTCAATAGAAAATAATATTAAACCTTTGTGGAGGGTTTAATCCTGTAGTGGCCAAGTTAATTAACATCAATTAATTCTACAACATAGTAGTAAAATTCAGTAATTCCTTTAGTTGAGCACATTCGCATATAGATTTATCAAAAAATAATAATTTTTATAGAAAAATAAAACAAATACACAATTTAAATACCTGGGTCTGATGCTAACCCTTCGTTTGTTCGCTTGCCTTGTTGACCGTTGCTGAACTGGGTAAACACTGCCCAAACCTACTATCCTCCCTGCCAACATGACAACTACCTAGCTCTAGGATATCATATGGATATCCTGGCCCCCGTGCCCAAAACCTCCAGCAAACCGGTGCCTGTACTCATCCAATCCGACTCCAAAACTCAACTCCCCTCTCTGCAAATCTAGGAGAGCCCCCTCAAAACAATTCCCAATCTCCCGTAGAATCATTCCCTCGTAAACCTCCTTCCCCTCCATATTCCTCCTTCACCGACTTCCCCCTCATTTACTTCCCTACCTACCCATTTATTACCTTATCTTATCCTTTCATAGTTAATGCCCCTTATCCCCTTTATTATTTTATCCTTTTGTAATTAATATGTTATCCCTTTCCGTGTACGTAACCTTTTCAATTTAAACAATATAACTTATTAATCTTTTAAATTTAATACTCATGTTATTAAATGTAATAGGTATTTAATTAATTAATTAATTAATCAAATTTATAACCTTTAATTAATTAATAAATACTTAATTAATATCATTAGACGAATTGTTGTTTAGTTATTAACATGTTAGGAAAAATTAATTACTTAATAAATCTTTTACTTAACAATCCCTAAGTATATATTCTACTAGGGTTGTTACAAATCCCTTCTACTCCTCCTAGGGTTTAATATATATTTCATGAATTTTAACAAGCAAGATGACAATAAAACTGAATAAATTACTTAACAGGATCCAAGAGATAGCATGAAAAGAACCCTTACTACCAAGATATCATCCACAAATTGCCAAAGAAACACCATCAAGAGAAGTCACTAGCCTTTAATTCTCCAAATAACAAGTGTTGCATCCATTTTGACAACAAAAGAGAGATAGTGAATTTCCAAAAAGAGTAGAATTTTTAGTACAAGAGTACTTTTCCAAGTGATGAGGTATATGAAAATGAAAATGACTTGTATCGTATTTATATGAGGAAGACCCAAGTCATGTTTGTCCACATTTTTCCACTTTACAATTAAAACCATAATTTGAGGCTAAAACCTAAGTTACAATGATTTATGATCAAATTGATTTTCTCTTTTTTCCCACATAGGCTACAAAATGATGGGACATAGACCCATAAAACCTCTCTCCAAGGTGGAACGTGTGAATACAAACCTGCAAAGGATAGAATGTCAAGCTAGGAAGGTTCCACATCATCCCCATATCAAGCAAGAAGGTGGGGATTCAAACCCATAACACCACCAAATTCACTAAAATGGCCAATCATCCTCCCAAATGTGTGATGTCAAGCTCTCCAAGAGGGAAGTTAAGGAAAAGGAAGGTTATGTCACCCTCTCTTCATGGTTCTAGGCCTTCATCATGAGCTAGGGATGCCTCACAAGGTGCAACTTTCATTATATTAGGCCTCCAATGAGTGGGGTGCAACATCCATCCAATGGGATTTCAAGCCCTTATGAAGGTCCAAGTGGCTTATTCCCTCCATGAATAGATTCCACTAGCAAATATCTTGCAAAGACACGCAAATATGCCCTCCAAGGGTCCACAAATCACATGTATCATTCCAAGTAAGCCACATTTAATAAAAGAACCACCCAAACATGTGCATTAAATCTCCCCTTTCCAAACTAAAAAAATTCTCAAAGACCTTATAAATTTTCCCAAATTTAGAAATGGGAGGGTTTTCATGGTGCCCTATGGGGTAAGCCAATCCCCAAGTCAAGGAATTTTTCCAAATAAGACCCTCTCTAAGTCATGTAGTGAGTATGAGGTAGATTGGGGTGGGAATTTTAGGCATGGGGTTCTTGACATATCAAGGAATCACATTGTCTCATCTATGGGTTCCTTGGTGGAGGATGCATTGAATCCCTTCGTTTGCAATGAAAATGTTTTACAAGACCTTTATTTGCATTTCATTTTTTATGGTCCAAACATTGAGTTATATGTGCATTGGAAATAAAAAGAGAACCACAATGCCACTTGAAGTTAAAAAACATTGAGTTCCATGTGCACTGGAAATTAAAGTACATCGCAGTGCATTCCCCATTAAGCAGGACATATATTAATTATTTTCTTTTAAAGGGTCCTTCATTTTTATGGAGAATTGTTTCATGGATATTTGTACCTTACAGTGATCATCTACAAGGATGGATTATGGATTTTGAATTTTACAGTGCTAACTACAACACCTATGGACCTTCAGCTCCTTCTTCCTATGAAATGAGGTACAATCCCTTCTTGGGGTTAATGAACCCAAAAACACAAAAGATGAAGAAATAGAGGGTAAGAAGTGTGGAAAGTGGTAATCATATATAGGTGGGAATGGTATGATGATCCATCAATGAGATCCCCCAATAGAAAACCTTTTTCACAAGAGTGACCCACTTACTAGGAAACCATGTCAACCACCAAGGTGAAATAAGGAAAAAGGTATAATTTCCAAGAAAATGTTACATAATCAAGAAATGACCCTTTGCAACATGATCATATGATTTGATTACTAAAGTGACACTTACCACGAGACTAGACTTGTTACCTCATGAAGCAAGACCTATTGTGCTCTGTGAACCAAGCTAGTGTGGCAAATGTTGTTATGTTGTTGATGATGATGAATGGTGATGTGTGGTGGAGAGGAGGGGATATATCTTCTTAATATGGGCTCAACTGATGACCTGGCTCTCAACACTACATGTATGCTACTTGCGGGCTTCGATAAATCATCTTCTTAGTTACCCCTAGGCTGGGGGGCAACATCTGGCTCCTACATGGGGACATGTGCTCATCGTAGAGCATATGAGAACCTCAACATCTCCTGGTATGACATGTTCCTACACATACTCAAGGAAAAAATTAGAGAATTAGAGGTTGGCTAACTCACCCCTTATTCATATAAGAAAAACTTCAAAATCTCAAAATTGACAACTATGATATTTCCTAAAAGAATTTTTTTAGCATTTTTTAAAAACTTCTAACTAACATGTAATATGATTCAAGAAAATTCATCACAAAAACTATGCATAAATGGAAGCAAAGCATGAAATCAAATTCAACTACTATGTGAACATACAAATGCAATACAAAAAAGAAAATGACGTACCTACTTACATGGGGCCTGAGGCCCTATGGAAATTAGGTCCTAAAGATGTCAAGTGAAATTGTACAACCAGTGCAACAAAATGATCATATCAGCAAGGTATATCCCAATCTGCTTAATTATTTAATACAAAAAATATAATTCAAGCACATAATAAGCATAAATAAGCATGTGATCAATCACATAAATAAACTCACAGTGGTGGGTGGGACGGAGAAAATTGTGCTAGAAAGGGTAGCCACAAGCTTGACCAATCCATCTCTAAATAGGACTACCACATATAGATGACAGATAATCTCCATCCTCACTTATAATACCACTTCTCCTTGAAGGTTGAGAGGATATGAGAGTTATCAAGAAGAATCTATGATTTCCCAAAGAGGAAAATATGAGATAAGGGACAACCTCAAGTCTAGAGAAACAATATTTCTCCACACTCAAAACATGTTATGTCTTTATACATGTTTGTAACTCCCTGCATACTACCTCATGTTGAAAATATCTCCACCTTATGGCATGGATCTCTGACTTTTCTGAGTTGGATATGTCCTCATGTCCATCAAAATTTGGGCACGAAGATGGTTGATAATATTCATCAAATAATAGTTCTAAGTCCTAAAAAGGATAATCCCCAAGGCATGGATGGAAATCAACATGATTATATTGCAACAAGGCATACCTTGGTGGATGAAAAAGGTCTGTAATCATATCATCTTTAGATTTCAAAATATCTTGATCGTCCATATATGGAAAGCAATCTTCCAAAGGGAAGATTTATACATTCTTGAACTAGAAGTTTCCCTCAATGTTAGAGATGGGATTTCAATCAAAATTTCAACAACCAATATCCGATCTATACTTCCAAACACATAGGAAATCGTCAATATGAATTTCAATTGTATCTAATAATTTCTCCGTGAATTTATCAACATCAATGGAATTGATTACTTCACAAGGCTTGACAACTTCATCTTCCTCAAGAGGGAAAATAGACACCAATGTCTCATCTACGCCTTCAACATGAGAAACTTCATCGACATCTTCTTGGAAAGTTTGTTCATAGATATGTTCTTCAAGCATTTCTCCATCTGCAAGGGCTTGTCCTTCTGCAAGAGGTGCTTCACTAAATTGTCCTTCAGTAGTTTCCTCAAGTAACTCCTTCATAAGACTCGTCATATGATTAATAGCCTCATCAGTAACCTTTTTATTACCCATGTGAAAAAGTGACCTTGTGATATAGTAAGTTTGGGAAATTTATTTTTCCAAGTGTCGTGCAAATCCCATGGAATCATAGTTCCATTATCCGAAATAACACTTCAATGGAGTCGCTAGATAAGCTCAAGGCTTATCAAATATGGACAAGGTATCTTCCCTTGATGGAGTCACAAGATAAACGTATATGAAGTTCATCAAAATTTGGTAAGAGGGTAATTCCCTTAATGGAATTCTCGAGCAATATTGTGGTTAAGGCTTTGAGGGAAAATATTTCTAAATGCCATTTTAGGCTCATAAAGGATTCAAAATCCTCCCCAACAATGATGCCAAAAATGTTATTTCATAGTTTGTAGTTTCAGAAAATCCCAACCCAAGAAAAACGTGTGTGACACAAATGGGGACACCTATCACTGTCACCTCAATATATATCCCCCTTTTTTTAGTGATGGATAAGTCCTACACAAGGGAGGCTTCCTGGGTGACCCCAAGGGGATTGCAAGGGAAGAAGCCAAGTGATGAAGGAGCCACTCCTATAGGTCACTATTGAATGGTATTGAGGCTTGATAGAGGATGAGTATAGTTCAAGGAAAAGGTTTCCAATGTTGTGTACCTGAAAAGCAATGTTATACAAGCCAAACCAAGACAATATATGATAATATAAGCCTCGAGACAAGAGGAAAATCAGAAAGAAACCTTGCTGCACAAAATGGAAGCAATAAAAAATTACATATCAGAAATTACTAAGTTATAACAACTTCAAATTACATCATCTAACGAGCATATAATATTGTACAAATTAGCATGCACTTAGAGATCATATTCCAATGCTTAAAACAATGAATTTGATGACAAAGGAAGGTTGTAAAAGAGTGTTATCAACAGAGAATTATGAAATCCCTATGGCTGTAGAAAAAAAATTCTACAACATAAAACTTTAACCAACAAAATCAGAAACCAAGCCACCCAATCAATATCCCTTGACAAGTATATCAAATTTCACTCCTTGCATGCAAAATTCGGCAGTAAAAAGTCAAGAAAACCTATTGAGAAAAGAGAGTTTACTACAATGATGTTAGCCCCATTTTGTGGATAAATAAGGAGATTATGTCTCGAGGCCCTCAGGTTGTAGATATGGAGTTTCAAGTCACTACATGTCCAGCAGTACCCTTTTGCACAGTTGGAAACCCCTCTCACCACCATAGATGGTCACATATTTCCAGATGGCATCCACCACATCAGTTGGCTTCCGGAAGGTAGTGGGCTTCGCTCCATGAGGTACAACTTAGTATTATGGTGAGTATAATTTCAATATTCAATCTAGTTGAGTATGTTGTATCTTAGATTTCTCTAGATTTCATGATATATTCTTGGACATTATTCCTTTTTCCCTACTTCACCTTGGTTGTTGACATTATTCCCTAGTAAGTGGTCTTCCTTGGGGGTAGGTTTTCTACTGGGAAATCCCTTAAAGAGACATTGTACCATTCCAGACCATACTTACCACTTTCCATCATTATTCCCCTCCATTTCGTTATCTCTTTGGATTTTAGGGTGTATTGACCCAAGAAGGGGTTGTCCCTCATTCTATGGGAAGAAGAGGTTGAAGGTTGAGAGGGATTGATGTCGGGTAAAAGATAAAAACATTTTATAAACCTTCCAAATGCTTTGCCCAGGGATCACCCAAGAAAGAAATGAAATGATTATCTTTGAGTAAAGGGGACCCAAAATATAATAAAGAATTATTAAAAGGTTAGTTGAAGGATAGGAGGTCTCATCACGAGTCAACCTATCACGTCCATGAATATCTAGTGGTATGACATTGCCATCATTTGGTCACCAAACCAAGGTAATGTCTCTCAATTGCATGACTAAGACAAAGGGGGTCTCATCACGAGCCAACCTTCTCATTTCCACTAGGTGTTTGTGGGTGACATTGCCATTATCTGGCCACCCCGCAAGAGCAGTGACCTTCAACCTCTCCTCAAAATTATGAAAGAATAAAATAATAGAAATTAATGGGGTTGGAAAAAGTGCATTGCGGACGAAGGTACCACACACCCTCTACAAAGTCACCTATAAATGAGACACTACGACCCATTGTATGTCATGAGCCTTATTCCCATTGAGTTTTTACCCCAACCACTTCATCCACTTTACATGGATTAGAAAGGGATCTCTTAGAAACTCTTCTTGACCTAGGGAAAAATCTACTCAATAGGAAACCTTGTCAACCCTCCCATATTCAAGCTTGACAAGTCGCATAGTGTCCTTGAGAAATTAATTGTTTGATACAGTGATCTTTGATGCACATGCTTAGGTGGCTCATTTATTGATTGGATTCACTTATCATGATTTTATGACTTCAGATCCTTGGAGGGCGCGCTCATTTGTCTTTCCAGGACCTAGTTGGTGGACAGTTTTGGGAGAACAAGCCTAGCTTGTGATTCCATGGCGTTTCAAGCCCATTCGTTGGATGCCAAAGGGTCCACATACTGAATCACATAGATGCAATATTGAAATCCTAGAGGAAATATGGATGTGCATAACCCACTTAACTTTCCAAATGATTTTCCTAGGAGGGGAAAAATGTCACCTCCTAGCGCATGACACCACTTTTGGGGGATAAGGTTTGGTGGTGATGTAGCCACTCATTGATACATGGATGTTTTGAGGAGAAGAAGATATTCACCATGAGGATATTTTCTAGGTGCTTGCAAGTGGCCTTTGGAGGCCTACGCATGCTTCTCCAACACCAATGACTTTTTCTAAGTGGATAAATGTCCCCTCAAGGGGAGACGCCCATGTAAAATTAGGGTTTTATTTGTGCAAAATTTTTGTTAAAGGGGGAAATATTAGGGTTGGTTCTCCTTAGTCTTGTGGTTTACCCATTAATTTATGGAAAAGTAACCTTAGTGAAATTTTGTATAAATAAGATACCATAAGATTTTGTTTCAACATAAATCTCCCTCTTGTGAAAGGACTTGGATCTAAAATTGTTTCTACACTTGGCTATAATTGTCTCTTGTGCACTTGTTTATGACTATCTCTTGTGAATGGTTGATGGAGAAGTGAGGTGCTAGCCTTGGTGGAATGATTTCTAGTTTTTATGGTGGATTATCTTAGCATCTTTCTTGATTTTGGTATGGTATTTTACTCTTATGCTACCATTCTTTCAAGTCAAGGATTGTTGTGATAGGAGCTATAACATTTTGGCATCGTTGTTGGGGAAGATTTTGAATCTTCTTCGTATGCTAATGACACTTTGGTAAGCTATCCCAAATCCTTTCCCTTATCTTTCTTGGAGACTCCACCTAAGGGACGTTCCCTTTCCCTTTTCCTTGATAAGCTCATATTGAAGCTCATCTCATGACTCCACCTTCCTAGAAACCGCTTTTCCCTTATCCTTTTCCATCCTTTGGTGATCCTTGAGCTCATATGGCACTTTCATTCAAGTATTCCCTAAGTAATGGAACCATGGCCTCACAGGAGTTACCATGGGAATTCCATAAGGTTTATCCCTCCTTTGATGTTCAAGATATTCCTTGATATCCAAATCATTGCTCCCCGGAGTGGAGGGAAAGTTTCCCCAAATTTGACCATGATCCATCTCTAGCAGTTACCCATGTCATGAAATCTATGAATTATTCAAGCTTAAATGTGGTACATGAAGATGTGTTGATAAAAATTTATGTGTCTTCACTAGAATCAATTCAAAAAGATTGGTTTGCACACTCATGTGATACAAAGAGTATCCCTTCTTATGCAAATCTCATTGAATAATTTCTTAGTAATTATCAGCCAGCTACTCAAAGTTTTCAAGATTCTTTCCAAGAGCTCAAACACACTCTTTGCAGAGAAGGTTTTCTGATCGATGATGAGACAATAAATGAAGAAAAGCTTGAAGAAGATCCTGATGAAGAAGATCTGGATGAGATGTATGATGAAGGGTAAGTGTCTTCTCTTTCACTTGATGAGGACATCCAAACCTCTAATCCTCCTGCACATCAAGAAGATAAAATGATAAGTTATAACCCTTTTGAAAAATTTGATGATGCCTTGTTCCATGACTGTGGAAATGAAGAAAACTACCAAAAGGATCTCGATGAAGTTTCTCTTGCTAAATTCCTGAACGAGACTTTGTTATCTGCTTTCCCTTTGAAGAAAATGAATTTATCCAGTCTTGTGAGGAAGTGATCAGCTCCTATGATGCAGATGAATTCATGGAACAACCTTAGGATATATTTGATGAACGCATTGATGATTTCATATAGGTTTGGAGACGTAGATGGGATGTGGGTTGCTTCATTATTGATAGATATCCCATTTATGATATTGAGGGTATCTCTTAAGAAGAAGGGGTTGAAATGTCATTTTCATAGGACTGGCCTTCATGCATGTATGATTAAGATGTTTAGAAACCTAGTGATGACATGGTTACGAATTTGTTCTTCCCTTTCAAGGATGACTTGTAACAACATGATATTCATTCATCCTTTGTTACATATCCTTTGGAGGATGAAAATTTGTTTTATGAGGACTTTCAATCGTTGTGCTCAGGTTTTTAGGAATACCAGAACGTGGCCACCTTAGAGAAGTTAGAGGTTCATTCTTCAAAGGGGAAGAATTTTCATCTTGGAGATTTCTATGGAGATTCAAAGGGGAAGAGGCAGTGTTTTTCTACACCTGAGACTGTTCCTTAGCTATTACCCTCTTCTCCAATATATCATGTAGTATTATTCCAATCTCTCATCTCTTATCGACCCTCGACAAGTAGTCAGTATTTATGCACCGATGAGGATGATCCTTCATATACATATAGTATCCCCTTTCATAGATGGATTGATAAGTCTTGTGGCTACACTTTTAGGTGGGATGATCAGGTTGATGGTTTCTCTTTCCAGTAGGATTTCCTCCCTCCCACCCATCTTCATGAGTTTTATTTCATGATCGATTATATGTGTCTTTATACTCATGATTATTATGTTCTTAACTTATCCTTGTTGTATTATATGATTAAGCATAGAGGGAGATATTTTGATGAGATGATCAAATGGTTGCACTGGTTTTATGACTTCACCTGACATCATCCATCACATGATCTTCAAGGCCCCAAGGCCCCAGGTAAGTAGGTAAGTCATCTTTTTTTCCCTACATTTTCATCTTGATTTCTGATGTTATTTTAGATGCATCTCATTTTCATTTTTCTCTACTTTCATATTGATTTCATGCTTAGTTTAGAATGTTTTGAAAAAATTTCAAAAAAAATAAATATATTGGCTTAGTTGGTTTTGATTATGATCATCTGAGAACAAGGATGAGTAGGCCATCCTACACTTGATAGTTTTATGTTTCCTTGCATGCATGTGTCCACCAGGAGATGTTGTGGTTCTCATGCACTCTATGGCGAGCACATGTCCCCAAGTAGGAGTTAGATGTTATCCCCATTTTGTGGATAACTAAGGAGATTATGTCTCAAGGCCCTCAGGTTGCATATAAGGAGTGACAAGAGACTACATGACCAATAGTACCCTTCTAGATAGTTGCAAACCCCTCTCACCACCACATATGGTCACATATTTCCAAATGGCATCCACCACATCAGCTGGCTTCGGAAAGGAAGTGAGCCTTGCTCCATGAGGTACAAGTCAGTATTATGGTGAGCATCATTTCAATATTTAAGCCAGTTGAGTATGTTGTATCTTAGATTGCTATATCTTTCATGATATATTCTTAGACATTATTCCTTTTTCACTGCTTCACCTTGGTGGTTGACATTGTGCCCTAGTAAGTGGTATTCCTTGGGGATGGGTTTTCTACTGGGAATTCCCTTAAAGAGATACCCTACCGTTCCCAACCATACTTACATTTTTCCATCATTATTCCCCTCCATTTCCTTATATCTTAGGGTGTATTGACCCAAGAAGGGGTTGTGCCTCATTCTATGGGAAGAAGGGATAGAAGGCCTAGAGGGATGATATTGGGTAAAAGATAAAAGCATTGTATAAAACTTCCAGATGCTTCGCTCGGGGATCACCCAAGAAAGCAGTGAAACGATTATCCTTGAGTAAAGGGAACCCACAATATAATAAAGAATTATTAAAAGGTTAGTTGAAGGATAGGAGGTCTCATCACAAGTCTCCCTATCACGTCCATGAATATCTAGTAGTATGGAATTTCCATCATCTGATCATCAAACCAGGGTAATGGCTCTCAGTTGCATGGATGAGAGAAAGGGGGTCTCATCACGAACCATACTTCTCATTTACACTAGGTGTTTGTGGGTGACATTGTCATTATCTAGTCACCATGCCAGGGAAGTGACCTTCAAACTCTCCTTAAAATTATGAAAGAATAAAAGAATGGCAATTAATGGGATTGGAAAAAGTGCATTGTGGACGAAGGTACCACATACCCTCTACAAAGGCACCTGTGAATGAGACATTATGACCCCTTGTATGCCATGATCCCTATTCCCATTGAGTCTTGAACCCAACCACCTCATCCACTTTACATGGCTTAGAGAGGGATATCTTAGAAATTATCCTTAACCTAGGGAGAAATCTACCCAATATGACACCTCATCAACCCTCCCATATTCAAGCTTAACAAGTCACATAGAATTAATTGTTTGATATATTGATATTTTATGCACATGTTTAGGGGGTTCATTTATTGATTGGATTCACTTATCATGATGTTATGACTTGATATCCTTGGAGGGTGTTATCATTTGTCTTTGCAGGACCTAGTTGGTGGAAATTGTTGGGAGAACAAGCCTAGCTTGATCTTCCATGGGGCTGCAATCCGACAAGTTGGATATCAAGGGTCCACATGCTGAATCACAAAGATGGAATATTTAAATCCTAGAGGATAGTTGGATGGTCCTAGCCCATGCTTCACTTGCCAAACAATTTTCCTAGGAGAGTAAAAATGTCACCTCCTAGGGAATGATGTCACTTTTGGGGGCTATGGTTTGGTGGTGATGTAGCCACTCATTGACACATGGAAGTTTTGAGGGGAATAAGTTCTTCACAATGAGGATATTGTCTAGATGCTTGACATGTGTCCTTTGAATGCCTACCCATGCTTCTCCAACTCCAACGAATTCTTCTAAGTGGAGAAACATCCCCTAAAGGGGAGACGCCCATGTAAAATTAGGGTTTTATTTGTGCAAAAGTGAAACTTTAAATGAATTGTTTAATATTACTTTGTTAAAGGGGGAAATATTAGGTTTGTTGACCCCTATTCTTGTGTTTTACCCCTTAATTTATGGACAAGTCGCCTTAGTGACATTTTGTATAAATAAGACATCATAAGATCTCATTTGGACATAACTCCCCCTCTTGTGTGAGGAATTTGATCTGAAATTTTTTCTACACTTGGGTATATTTGTCTCTTGTGCACTTTCTTATGGCTACGTCTTGTGAATGGTTGATGGATAAGTGAGGCGCTAGCCTTGGAGGAATTCTTTCTAACTTTTATGGTGGATTATCTTAGCATATTTCTTGATTTTGGTATGGTATTTTACTTGTATGCTATCATTCTTTCAAGTCAAGGATTTTTGTGCTAGGAGATAAGTGGGAAGTAAGAGTATTTACACCCCCACTCTAGTCTTCATCATTTACTGTTTAAATTTCATTGATGTTTCAAGGGTTTGTTTGAGGAAGTAAGAGGATTTACACCCCTTATTACCAAACCCTAACTAGAGATAATTTCCTTGGGAAGTAAGAGGATTTACACCCCCAAGGAAGTAACATGTCTAGTTCATTTATTTGACTCCATTAACCAAATAGTAAAGGCACTAGTCATCTATTTTTTGCATTGGAGATATAAAACCATTGCCTTGGGAAACATTAGTTTTTGTCTTTTGAAAGATCTCTTGCTTGGAGTTATTTTGCCTCATTGAGAGGAGTCTTCCCCTACTAGGGAGTCCCCTCTCTCCCACTAATTTACTTTATGTTACAAACCCTAACCTACAGCCATTATGGCTGATCTAACCTAGATAAACTACTAACCATAACTCCTAAACTAACCCTAGACTAGCTCCTAAATTGTTCTCATTTACTCTACTAATTGGGGCGCATATTTTGGGCTAGCGTTTGCCATATTTTGATGGTGTAATTTTTGATATAAGTGACTGAAAGATACAACCATAAGGCTGCAATGTTCTGCAAAACATAAAGTTTTACAACAACCATCTTTTGCTGCCTCTTAAGTGCCATTTTTCAGCCGATATTCATTGATAATCTTGATGTTGACTTGCTTAACTAGTTTAGATCTTTGTATGTTGATTAGATGCTTTATTTTCTGGTACAAACTGCCATATATTTCTGCAAATTAGGGACAAAAATCTTAACATGCTGATCCATACTAACATATATCATTGCAAGTTGGATTTTCTTATGTCTGAGGCATGTACAATCATCCGGAGAAGTATTATACATTTGGGCCAACAATCACTTGAATTACAAGGAATCTCTTCACACATTTTACTCCATTTAGATTTGACATCTAGGGGATCCACTTCCATATCTATCCATCCCCATCTCATTCCCCCTAGGGTCACTGGGATGATCTTCCTAGAGTGACCTAGTCACCCTTGAAGTGGGGGACCTACATCGAAGTGACATTGGGTGTAGGATTTCCAAGTTGTAGCACTTTCGTTTGTGGTTGGTTCGGGATTTTCCCTACCTACAACTTGTGCTATAACAAACCCTAATGGTTGTAGCTTAATTTCTATTTCATCATACTAACCACTTGGTAAATCAATATGCCCTAGGAGGTAAAGAGATCCTACATCATGTAAAATTTAAATCCAACTTGTACAATTTCAAAATATCAACTTTCACATTTACCAATGCAACAATTGACATTCTCCAATCAAAAGTACTCGTTCCTTGTTATTGGGTGAATGGAGTCTCTTCCTTGGAAGGAAAGTTAAACAAAGAGGAAGAAGAGGTATTTTTTTAGATTTAAACCCTTATAAAATCCAACAACACTCCTTGCAAATCGTCTAGCTTAAAATCTAAGATGAACTAGGGTTTAAAGTTTCTTTAGGGGTGTAAACGCTCTTATTTCCTAGATAAATAAACCCTAGATAAGCCTTGCAACAAGGGTTTAAACCCTATTACTTCTTGTTGCAAGACTTATATACTTTCAATAGAAAACAATAATTAAACCTTGGTGGAGGTTGTAATCCCTTTTACTCCTCCTAGGGTTTGATATATATTTCTTGAATTTTAACAAGCAAGATGACAATAAAATTGCAGAAATTACTTAACAATATCTAAGAGATAGCATGCAAAGAACCCTTACTATCACTATATCATCCACAAATTTCCAAAGAAAAACCATCAAGAGAAGTCGCTAGCCTTTAATTCTCCAAATAACAAGTGTAGCATCCACTTTGACAAGAAAAGAGAGATAGTGAATTGCAAAAAAGGGCCAAAATTTTAGTCCAAGAGCAATTTTCAAAGTGATGAGTTATATGAAAATGAAAATGACTTGCCTCATATTTATATGAGGAAAACCCAAGTCATGTTTGTCTACATTTGTCCACTTTACAATTAAAACCATAATTTTAGGCTAGGGATGTCTCTCAACGTGTAACATTCATCATGAGCTAGGGATGTCTCTAATCCTTCATCATGAGATAGGGATATCTCTCAAAGTGTAACATTCATCATCTTAGGCATCCAATTATTGGGGCACAACATCCAGCCAATGGGATTTCAATACCTTATGAAGGTCCAAGTGGCTTAGTCCCTCCATGAATAGATTTCACTAGGAAAGGTCCTACAAATACAAGAAAATACACCCTCCAAGGATCCACAAGTCATATGTATCATTCCAAGTAAGTAATATTTAATAAAAGAAATACCCAAACATGTGCATTAAATCCCCCCCTTTTAAACTAAACAAATTCTCAAAGACCTTATATGTTTCTCAAAATTTAGACATGGGAGGCTTGTCATGGTGCCCTATTGGGTAATCCAATCCCCAAGTAAAGGGATGTCTCCCAAGAACACCCTCTCTAAGTTATGTAGTGAGTATGAGGTATATTGGGGTAGGACTTTTGAACATGGGGTTCTTGACATATGAAGGGATCAAATTGTCTCATATATGGGCTCCTTTGTGGAGGGTGTGTTGCATCCTTTCATTTGTAATCCAACATTTGTACAAGCCCTTTATTTTCCTTTCATTTTTTATGGTCCAAACATTGATTTCTATTTTCAATGGAAATAAAAAGAGCACCACAATGCCACATGAATTTAAAACACATTGTGTTCCACGTGCACTAGAAATTAAAGGACACTGCAATGCATTCCCCCATCAAGCAGGACATTTATTCATTATTTTCTTTTAAAAGGTCCTTCATTTTTATGGAGAAGCATTTCATGGATATTTGGACCTTAGGTTGAGAATCTATAAGGATAGATTATGGCTTTAAAATTTTACAGTGCTAGCTACAACACCTTTTATCCTTCAACCCCCTCTTTCCATGAAATGAGGTATACGCCCTTCTTGGGGTCAATGAACCCAAAAACCCAAAAGATGAGGAAAAGGAGGGGAAGAAGTGTGGAAATTAGTAAGTATTAGTAGGAATAGTATGATGACCCATCATGGATACCCTTTAGTAGAAAACCTTTTCTCCAGGGTGACCCACTTACTAGAAATCCATGCCAACCACCAAGGTGAAATAAGGCAAACGATATAATTTCCAAGCAGACGTTCCATAATTAAGAAAGGACCCTTTGTAACATGCTCAAATTATTCAATTACTAAAGTGAGACTTACCATGATATTGTACTTGTTACCTCATGAAGCAAGACCTGATGTGCTCTGTGGACCAATATAGTGTGGCGGATGTTGCTATGCTGCTAACAATGAATGTTGATGTGTGGTGGAGAGGAGGGGATCTTCCTTCTCAATGTGGGATCAACTGGTCATCTATATCTCTTCACTCTCTGTCTACTACCTACGGGCCTTGAGACATCATCTTCTTAGTTACCCCTAGGCTAGGGGGTGAAACCCAACAATATTGGAAACCACCAATTAAGCTAACCCATTGAGGCTATACAGTTAATCTAATTTATGAGAGAGGAGTTTCTAATCGTTGTTTTAGAAAATAATTCTTATACAATCATTTTGACTAAGCCCTAGAATTATCAAGGGCATATCTACACTTTCAAAATCACCCATGACTTTCACATGGCCTTATCCACACCTACTCAAGGGATTGAGTCTATGTCTCTACAAAAATATAAAACTGGTCACATCACTTGTTGTCGCCATACCATACTCACATGGGCTATAAACTTGCAATAACAAACAATTCTCTAATAAATATTTTCAATTTTAGCTAGATTTACATGAACGATCTTTTTTTTTCATGTCATGCATAATATGTGAGATCAATCTCCTTATGACATTGTGAGAATAATGAATATATACCATTATGTTGATTAAGGTTGGTTTTCATTGATGTCAACCCTTGAAGAAAGACTCGTAGCACAAAGGTTTGGGTAATGGACCCAATAGTGTTTGATGTAAATGTTGGAGATGGAAGTCACTCTTGGATTGCGGCAGGAGCAGAGCCCGACGCCCATCAGTTTATGTCACAATTTGTGTATGAAAGGGGTGATCGAATGGAAGTAAACTCAGACGATATTGTTTCGACTCCGAAACTAGGCCAGGCATGCATGGGCAAGTGAGGTCTTACCTGTACTCCAGAAAGTGAGTTGTAGTAAGGGTGAGTAGGGGGAAGACCTGTATCAGAGAGATGCAAAGTTTTGTTGTCAACAACAAGTTTCTAGCAGATTGTAGGAGAATGCATTTAAACACGAGATCTTCTTACATTCAAACGCATAAAACCAGAGAATACAATAGTGCCACAATAAATCCTTTATCACAACACAACTGCAATAATTCATGTGAATCAGTCAATCATGAACTACCTTAGTATGAGATGAAAAATAGATGGAATAAGGAAACTGTCTTTCATTAAACAAGAAATCTTACATATAGATGCATAACCAGAGAACTAGAGTGCCTGTTAAAACATCACAATCGGGAGCTCCTCTCTACCATCGATGCTTCAAAAAAAATCAAAATTAAGTATATATATTCCTAAACATTTGCCCAACAGAGGCCCACGAGACTTTCGGGACAAGGAGTCTCTTCAATCAAATCTGGCCTGCACTCCCCTGTCACATGCCACCTTAATTCTGCATGGCTCATGCTAGGGGGTAGTTGAGCCTTTAAATGTTGAATTAGCGTATGCAGGATTCCCTGGCGAGTCGAGGACTCGTTGTGGCTTCCATGAAAAGGACCAGTATAGAGGACCTTATCGGGTATACTTTCAGCCGGAACATCCATACTTTGCAATTAATGAGTGAGGGGAGGTTTCAACCACCCTCTTTCTTCTTCATTCATTCCCAGCAGGTATCGGGATCTAGATTACGTCGAACCAACATCTGGAGAACACAATGCCCCCTTATGAAACTCAACTCGGCGCTTTTGGCCTCCCCTTTGTACAGTCCTTTTTACTTTCTCAAGTGACCATGGGCTGTGACCTTATGTCTATCTTCCAGAGTGCTTTCGGCATTTCGGGGTTCGTGGATAGGAAGGAGCAAGCCTTCTTTCTTCAAAATCACGATGGGAGAAATGTTGGGACAACCTAACGATCGCCACGCGTCCCCCCACTGATCCGACGGTTCTGAACTGATTTGGAAATACTGTGGGCCCGGGTCCGAGACATCTTCGATGCTTCGCGCTTCGGGGATATGAGAGAGTTGTTCCTTACATTTTGAAATCTCGATGGGAGAAAAGGCGGAGAACCTAATTGCACACCACGTGTTCATCCAGGATGAACGGCTAAGATCACTCTCGACGCTTTGGGGCCCATATCGTCAAATGATAAACATTAGCACCTCTCCTTTAGGCCTTCTCCTCTGTGACCGGACGCCAAAACCATGGGCCTAATTCTGGGCGCTTTCGGCGTTTTTGGATTTGAGGTTTCGAGAGGTGAAATAATGAGGTGCACTTACCCCTTGAACTCCCGAATGCCGACGTGACGCGGATGTGCACCACGCGTCCTTCAGATGAACGACCCAGATAGTATTTGTTATTATAAAGGGGGCTGCCCCCGTTAACACGCTCGCTTGATGTGACCTGGTGCTAGGACCGTGGGCTCAGCTCCAAAGGTGCTTCCGACGTTTCGGCGATTTCAGCTGTAAAGAATGGTAGGCTCCTTGTATCCCGAAACACCGATCCCTGATACGCCGACTAGCTACCACCTGTCCCAATTAGATCGGATGACCCAGATTTTCCTTGAACTATGGGCACTACCCTTCGTGCTAAATCCTGGGCAACTTGACAGCCCAGAAAACCCGATGACCATCGATTCTCTTTGCAGTTGAATCTCGGTGGCTGACAACCAACACTTCGCCCGCTCGCTTGACTTGCAACTGGAAAAGGGATTCTCCCGTGCTGTGCTTGGGTGCTTCCCATGCTACCTGTAGACCTAGGTACCTTTGTGCCCAAGACAAAAAATGTCGCTAACATTAGGCTCCATGGGGGATAGAGTCGTCCCTGTGATGCTCTAAGAACTCATTCTGCAGTTTCAGTGCCTTGCTATTGGGCTATGGAGTCATTTACTAAGTCGAAAATATACAAACAGAAAATGAACAAAGAACTAAAGGACAATATTTACAAACAAAGGAGTTGTCTAAGGCTCAAACAAAACATTTCTTCAGAAAATGCCCATTTACTGGGTTGTTGAAAACCTCTTCACCCTCCAGATCGTGCAACTGGTACGTGTTGTTTGAGAAGACCTCAGAGATTTTGAAGGGGGCGATCTAGAGGGCGTCAAACTTGCTATGTTTGCCCTTATCCTGTCTGGGTGCATCCCACTTAAGTACCAAATACCCGATCTTGAACTCCTTCTTCCTAACCTTCCTGTCAAAAGCCTGTTTGACCCTTTGCTGATGACTATGAGTTGTGTCCCTCACATGTTCCCTGATCTACTGTACTTCTACTACCCGAAGAACCCTTCTGATCATATGATCCATCTCTCCTTCATAATTGCGAAAGAACTTTGCCACAGGTAAGGCAAGCTGGGTGGGAAAAACCGCCTCTGCTCTGTAAACCAGTTGAAAAGGCGAGGTGCCCAGGGATTTCTTCATTGTCACTTGATCGGCCCATAAAGAAAATTTCAACTTTGAATCCTAGGCCCTTTTGTTGTTCTCCAATAGTCTTTTGATGATCCTTATCAGGCCCTTATTGGAGGACTCTGCTAAACCATTGCCTTGAGGATAGTAGGGGGTGGAGTGAATTAGCGAGATATGGAACTGCTCACAGAACTCAATGAGAGGCTCAGATTTGAAAGAAGCAGCATTATCAGTGACGATCTTGCTGGGACAGCCAAATCTGGCTATGATATCCTCCAGGAAGCTGATAATTACTTTGTGGGATGTACTTCTGGTGGGGGCAGCTTCTATCCACTTGGTGAAATAATCTGTTGCAGTCAGGATCCATCTGTGCTGGCCACTTGAGGGAGGATGAATTTCCCCGATAAGGTATAGCCCCCACTATTGAAAAGGTGTTGAAGCTATCACAGGCTTCAGTGGTAGTGGCCCAAGCTACTGTTTCCCTAAGAACTTTTGGCATTTGATGCAGGCCCTGATTTCTCTACTGACATCAATGAATAAAGTGGGCCAGTAATACCCATCCTTGAGGATTTTTTGAGTTGTGGTCTTCCAGAAATGATGCCCCCCACAAAGGCCTCTGTGGAAATCAAACATAACTTTCTGGGCTTCTGGTGGGTTCAGACATCTAAGCAGCACTCCTAGGGGGTCTCTCCAGTATAAGACTTGCTCAATGAGGAAATATATGACTACCTTGAGCTTTAAATATCTTGCCTTACTTTTACACATTCCATCCAGGGGATTCAACTCCTGCAGAAAGTACAAAATTCCATGATACCAGGCACACTCTGCTAGCAATACGCCTTCCTGAGAGCATTGACTAGGCAACTCAGCTTGCTGAATTCCTGAGCAGGTATTGATGAAACTAACGCCCAAGGCTTCATAATTGGATTCAGCCAGTAGCTTGGCTAAACCTTGCCCCTTAACTAACTTGGTGGGATTTATTTCCAAGTCAAATTCCAGGATTCTAGCGATCCATCTGCCTCTTCTCCCATCTATATCGAGCTACACAAGGATGTCCTTAACAGAAGCCGAAGGAACGTATGCGGTTACCTTTGAGTGCAAGACATAGACTCTAAAAGCTTTGAGATCTTTCACTAAAGCATAGGCCTGCTTCTCCATGATTTCATACCTGGTCTCTGCATCTCTTAATGCCTCGCTGAAGAAGGCAATGGGTTTCTCCCGTCCTTCCTCATTTTTCTGCAATAACACTGTTGCTACTGTATCGAAGGAAGCAAAAGAAAAAACTAGGAAAGGCTTGGAATAATCAGGACTAATTAGCACAGGCACCTTAGTTAGTGCCCTCTTTATTTGGAGAAAATATTCCCTGGGTTCAGCGGTCCATTTCACTTTGTTTCCCTTTCTGAGCATGGTCGTGATGTGTTTTACCAGTTCAGCAAAATTTGAGATGAATCTCCTTAGGAAATTAATCTTTCCTAAAAAGGCCTGGACCTCTTTTTTAGACCTGGGAAGTGACAAGGTTTGAATTTCCTCCACTCTGTTGGGATCAATCCTCACTCCTTCCGCTAATACTATATGGCCTAACAACTTTCCCTCCATCATAGCAAATAAGGATTTCTTGGGCTTTAGGGAGAGACCAAATCTCCGACACTTCAAGAAAACTTTCCTTAAGTGATGGTAGTTCTCTTTATCAGACCTGGAGAAGACTGTGATGTCATCTAGGTAGATCACTACAAACTGGTCTTTCTCCCCGATGAAGGTTATATCCATGGCTCGCTGAAATCTTGCTCCTGCATTCATAAGTCCAAAAGGCATTTTGGCGTACATGAATGTGCCCTAAGGAGTGGTGAAGGTTGTCTTTTCCCTGTCCTCAGGCATGACCGATATCTGATTATAGCCAAAAAACCCATCGATCATGGATATCCTAGATGCCCCA
Organism: Picea engelmannii; assembly: GCA_009831015.1. Lineage (NCBI taxonomy): Eukaryota > Viridiplantae > Streptophyta > Pinopsida > Pinales > Pinaceae > Picea > Picea engelmannii. The sequence goes on along the minus strand of ML776873.1, from coordinate 1,768,522 downwards.
GTTACACTCTGCAGTATGTGCTCCATCTTAGGTAGGGGGTAATTGTCTTTCTTTGAGCTCCTATTCAAGTTCCTGAAATTGACACACAGCCTGATTTCTCCATCTTTCTTCCTCACTGGAACCAAATTTTCCACCCATTCGGAATATCTCAAGGGGATGATAATCTGAGCCTCTAGCAACTTCTTCACTTCTTTCTCCATGACAGGCAACAACATGGGATTTATCTGTCTTAGTTTCTGCCTAAATGGCCTAGCTTCTTCCTTCACTGGGATCTTGTGTTCAATGACGGATGTGTCATATGTCTTAAGGTCCTCGTATGACCATGCAAACACATCAACAAACTCTCTCAGCAGCTCAGTATATTCAGCCCTCTGTTCTCTAGTCAAACTGCTTGATAATTTGACAAACCTAGGCTCCTCCTGTGTGCCAATGTTGCATCCGGTTGTATCAGCATCTTCATTTGAAACCTTACCCTTTACGTCCACATCATTCCCATCGAATAGTCTTTCTAAAGGGATTAGTCCCTTCGGAATGTGATTGCTAGGTAGCTGAATAATCTGGTGATTAGCAATTTTATTTAAAAACACCTCAGGGTGAGGGTCACCTTCCGGGTCGGGATCCTGATCAATGTGCAACGCAGAAAATTCATCAACAGATTGGAGAAATTTTTCGATTTCCAGGTCATCTTCAAATACCTTCCAATGCTTGAAGCTATCCGGTACAGAGGGCCTATATCTTATTTCAACATCATATTTGACCATAGGCAGCAGAGGAACTTTGAGCAAACTAGATGAGACAGCTAAAGAATCGGCTGAAGTATTCTCCCCCCTCGGAATGAAAGAAATGTTAAAGGCCAAGAAGAAATTGTCAATCAGGTCCCATACCTCATTTCTGTAATTCCTGAGCTGGGGATTATTAGCACGATAAGAATTTCTGACTTGCTGGATTATCAACTCAGCATCTCCAAATATTTCTATTTCTTTAATTCCCATTTCCTTTGTGGCCCTCATACCCAGAATAAGAGCTTCATACTCTGCCACATTGTTGGTGGTTCTGAATTCCATCTTGTATGACAGGGATATGGCCTCTTGACAAGGTGATATGAAAACCACCCCAGCGCCAACGCCTTTGCTAGAAGAAGCTCTGTCGAAAAACATCTTCCAAACAGAGGTGGTTAGAGGAGGTATCTCCTGATTAAGAACGGGCTGCTTTCTGATCTGTAAAGGGACCTCAGGGGTTTCAGTGATCTGCAACAAACTAGACCCTAAATCGATGTCAAGTGCAAATATGGGGTGATTAGTGGGATTTGATTCATCACTGACAATATAGGATAGCTGGGCTTCCTTGTACAACCTCCCGTGTTCTCCTCCAAGGATTGGGATGGTGGCATATGTGAGATCCATCTGTAATGTTCCCCCAAGATTTTTAATCCAAGATCTAGACAACAGCATGCCAAATTTGGGGGAAACGTCAGCTACCACAATATCCATGACCACACTCTTCATGGGCAACTGAAATAAAGAAACTTCCAGGTCTTTGACGACTCCTAGACACTACACTCTTCTTGAGTCGAAAGAGTACAAATCATGATAAGTTTTTGTCACCTCCAGTCCCAATTCTTCCATTACTATTTTGGGCATAAGGTTATGGGAAGCTCCTGAATCCATGAGGCAATTATGCAATACTTTATCATGTAGGTTCAGGGAGGTGTAGAAGGGAGGGGATGAATCATCTCTGTCTTCTACCATGGGACCTAGGATGACAGCTGGTTTCTCATCTTGAAGGTTCACTGAGTCAGAGGGAGGCTGGGGGGACTCAGATTGTCATGCTCAAAATTGAAGGAGGGGATAGGCTTAGGAGCTTCCCTTACCTCAGTGACAGGCTCCTTGGCTGCTAGCAAAGCACTCTGAGTTTTCTTTTCTTTAGTAGTGGCTGTTGCGGATTTAGTAGGCCTATTTTCTATGAGGGGCTGGTCTTGGCTGTCAAAGTCTCTTTCTTTCTTTCTTGACCTGAGATTGTATCTATTAGAGGTGTGACCAGCCCTTTCTCCCTTACCTAACTCATGGATTTGGATGTTCATCAGGGATTTTTCATATGCAGACTGAGTCAAATGGGGAAAAGGAGGAGCTTCTTCAACACAATGAATCTCGGGGTCAAACTCGTCCATATACTCCCCTCCCTCATGAGTAACCAGGTTATTTTGGAGAGGGGTTTGGATCCTTTGATCTTCCCTATCTTTCCCCTTTGGTTCCCTTAGGAAGGCCTGTGGTCCATTGTTATCAGGTCTCCTGAAACCTCTACCATCAACATTCTAGGGATTTCTGTACATGGGCTTCCCTTCTAACTCCCACGTTTCCATTCTAGAAGAAAGAGACTTTATTGTTCTAGCTGTCTCATCTGTCTGAAGGGGTAGGGGAGAGGAGCTATACGAGGAAGCTCCAGGCCTTTGCTTGGATATGTTTCTACCAACAGTTTTCCTGAGTCGTTCAACGACCAATATATTAGATTCTACCTCCACGACTGCATCTTGCATATGGGCCAAAGTAGTGGCTCTTCTTTCCCTCAACAGGAGGCAGAAATCGGGATCAAAGGTGCTAGCATAAGTGATCTTTGTAGAAGCTTCGGAGGGTTTTATCTCAGCAGGGATTTTGTTGTACATTTTATTAAATCTCTTGGAGAAGTCGGAGACAGACTCTCCTTCCTTCCTCTTCAAAGACCCAAACTCTGTCATGTAATACATGAAGTATTTTTTATCTCCCCACTGTCTTAAGAAGGCATTATCTAAATCTTCGATCTCGTCAATAGATCCAGGAGGCAGGGCTTTGAACCATTTTCTAGCCTTGCCTTGAAGGCTATGGACAAAAATCCTCATCCATACATCTGCATGCATGATGACATTATCATCTGTGAAACGATAAAAGGCTTCTAGGTGTTCTTCTGCAGTTATGTCCCCCTCATCTGTAAACTTGGGCAGCTTCTTGAGGTAACGATCTGCTGGGAGGGCGTTGAGAGGCTGCAGTAGCACGAGGGGAGCATACCTAGCGGCTATAATGGCCTCCATTCTAGTCATAGGGGGATTTGCTCCTGCCATAGGGATATTGTGTGGAGGAGAAATCGGAGGAGAAGGAGATCGACCAGGGGATACTGGGGATGAGCTTCTAAGGGGAGTGGGAAACAACAGGGGATTTAGGGAGAAGGCTAGCGAGCTTAAAACGGAGAATGTTTCTCTTCGCGCAGAAGTAGCAACAATAACAAGAGGAGGAGCGGTAAAGCTAGGAGTAGGGATATCCTCTGTGGTCCTGGGTCTACGCCAAGGTACAACTTCAGGAGAAATGGGAGTGACAAGGATTTCTCCCTCTAATCCCAGACCAAGGGGGGAAACCTCAACAGGAACACTCCCAAAATTCAGGAAATGGGAAACTTCAGAAAGCGGTCTGCTAGGAAACTGAGGAGGAGAAAATGGAGTTCTTACAGAAGGAGATTGTGGATTACCTGGTTCATCGGCGATAGCTTCTCCTTCAAAGGCCTTTCCTTTTCCAAGGACCACCTCCCGATCAGTCTCAGGTGTAGCTAGAAGCAGCTGTGGATGGGACCGCGTGTGTCTGCCTCTGAAAGCCACAATTGACACGGTAGGTTCGCCACAGTGGAGTCGTCACAATGGAGTCGCCAGGTGCACAGTAGCAATCTTCAAGGACTCTGATGCCTAATGCACCTTCAGAATTATAAGCTCAATGTCGTTCAATCCCAGGGAAGATTTTCAACTTCGTCCCCAGAAACGGCGCCAGAAATGTTGGCAACGAAAGTCACTCCTGGATTGCGGTAGGAGCAGAGCCCGACGCCCATCAGTTTATGTCACGATTTGTGTATGAAAAGGGTGATCGAATGGAAGTAAACTCGGATGATATTGTTTTGACTCTGAAACTAGGCCAGGCATGCATGGGCAAGTGAGGTCTTAGATGTACTCCAGACAATGAGTTGTAGTAAGGGTGAGCAGGGGGAAGACTTGTATCAGAGAGATGCAAAGGTCTGTTGTCAATAGCAGGTTTCTAGTAGACTATAGGAGAATGCATTTAAAAATGAGATCTTCTTACATTCAAACGCAGAAAACCAGAGAATACAATAGTGCCACAATAAATCCTTTATCATAACACAATTGCAATAACTCATGTGAATCAGTCAATCATGAAATCCCTCGGTATGAGATGAAAACTAGATGGAATAAGGAAACTGTCTTTCATTAAATAAGAAATCTTACATACAGATGCATAACCAGAGAACTAGAGTGCTTGTTAAAACATTACAATCGGGAGCTCCGCTCTACCATCGATGCTTAAAAAAAAATTCAAAATTAAGTATATATATTCCTAAACATTTGCCCAATAGAGGCCCACGGGACTTTCGGGACGAGGAGTCTCTTCAATCAAATCTGGCCTGCACTCCCCTGTCATACGCCACCTTAATTCTGCATGGCTCGCGCCAGGGGGTAACTGAGCCTTTAAATGCTGAATTAGCATGTGCAGGCTTCCCTGGCGAGCTGAGGACTCGGCGTGGATTCCATGAAAAGGACCAGTACAGAGGACCTTCTCGGGTAGAATTTTAGCCGGAACATCCATACTTTGCAATTAATGAGTGAGGGGAGGTTTCAACCACCCTCTTTCTTCTTCATTCATTCCTAGCAGGTATCAGGATCTAGATTACGTCGAACCAACATCTGGAGAACACAATGCCCCCTTCTGAAACTCAACTCGACGCTTTTGGCCTCCCCTTTGTACAGTCCTTTTTACTTTCTCAAGTGACCACGGGCTGTGACCCTATGTCTATCTTCCAGAGTGCTTTCGGCGTTTCGGGGTTCGTGGATAGGAAGGAGAAAGTCTTCTTTCTTCGAAATCACAATGGGCGAAATGTCGGGAGAACCTAACGGTCGCCATGCTTCCCCCCACTGATCCGACGGTTCTGAACTGATTCGGAAATACTGCGGGCCCGGGTCCGAGACATCTTCGACGCTTCGCGCTTCGGGGATATGAGAGAGTTGTTCCTTATGTTTTTAATTGCGATGGGCAAAAAGGTGGAGAACCTAATCGCACACCACGTGTTCATCCAGGATGAACGACTAAGATCACTCTCGGCGCTTTGGGGCTTGTCTCGTCAAATGATAAACATTAGGGCCTCTCCTTTAGGCCTGCTCCTCTGTGACCAGACACCAAAACCATGGGCCTAATTCTGGGCGCTTTCGGCATTTTGGGATTCGAGGTTTCGAGAGGTGAAATAATGAGGTGCGCTTACCCCTCAAACTCTCGAATGCCGACGTGACGTGGATTTGTGCCACGCATCCTTCAGATGAATGACCCAGATAATATTCGCTATTATAAAGGGGGCTGCCCCCATTCACATGCTCACTTGATGTGAACTGGTGCTACGACCATGAGCTCGACTCCAATGGTGCCTCCAGCGTTTCGGCGATTTCAACTATAAAGAATGGGAGGCTCCTTGTATCCCGAAACACCGATCCCCGATACGTCGACTGGCCGCCACCTATCCCAATTGGATCGGATGACCCAGATTTGCCTTGAACTATGGGCGCTACCCTTCGTGCTAAATATCGTGCATCTTGATATCCCCGAATACCCGATGACCATCGATTCTCTTTGCAGTTGAATCTTGGTGGCTGACAACCAACACTTCGCCCACTCGCTTGACTTGCAACTGGAAAAGGGATTCTCCCATGCTGCGCTCGGGTGCTTCCCATGCTACCTACAGACCTGGGTACCTTTGTGCCCAAGACAAAAATTGTTGCTAACAGTAAATATGACTCATTATTGTTTTTTCATGGTTGATAAGAAGTAAATATGGATGAACTCCAAAGTGGTCCCCTTATGGTGAAAGCTCTCATGGGAAGACGCTTTGTGGAGTAAGAGAACCCATGCTTAATTGTGGAATAATGAGATGAAGGAAAGTGAATTTGTCAGGGAAACTATCCTATATGGATATTTTTTGTCATGTCATTTCCGGTGGTATGTGGAACATCACATAATTCCTCATGGTTAGAGAGTTATGGCCATGAGAAGTTGGAGACCCCAGATTTGTTAATGGACCCAAGTTTGTTTGATGGGGAACGGTATGAGTTATGATATATTTTTAGATAATAATATTATATATGGATAGTACATGTCATGCCATTTCTGGTGGTATGTAGAACGTCACATAACTCCTCACGGTTTGAGAGTTATGGCCTTACGAAGTTGGATGACCCTCATATGTCATCTAGAAGCCCCAAAAGGTCAAAGTAATCAAAATGGTTTAAGAGATTTTAAAAGGTAAATAATAAAGTGAAGTGATGAGTGTATTATAATTCAAAGTGAATACAAAATAAATTATTTCATTAATAATTTTAATGGAGAAATTAGAAGTGGACCCAACCCTAAAATAAGGAAAGTGAGGCCAAGTGACCTAGAAGATGTTTTTAAGGAAGCTACTTGGAGAGTATAAATAAGAGGCATGGCTCTCTCATTTGAAACACATTTGAGATTATTGAATATATATAGGTGTATTAGGTATACAAATGATTTCTAAGCTAAAATTATGAGGAAAGTGAAGAAAAGAAGGCCAAAATGCAAGGAAGGATAAATTCTTTTGATGGTGCTTTATAAGGTATGTTATTTTCAGGTCATCTCACCATTGTCGCTATAACTTTTGTTCTATAATGATTCAGATCCTACAATTTCTATGCAAGTGATAAAACATATCCAAGTATCTGTGGTTAACAATTCAGCTTGCGGGTCATTGTATTTTGGGAGTTACACTCTATGGAAAATAGGGTTTCTGGCCAGTCCTGAAACTAGTCAAAATCAGGTGGTTCGGGTAAAAACATCATAACTTTTTCATAACAGATCCAAATTCAGTGAGACAAAATTTTTTAGTTATAGTATAGTACATAGTAGTCTGTGTAACCATTGCAGATCATTAAATCAAACATTTTGTGTGGGGCACGCTCTACAAGGTCGCTCTCTAGAATAAGCCATAATTCAACAAGGTATGCCATTTTTTCTATAACTCCTTTTCTGAGAGGTTCCAAGTAGTTACACTTGGATGAATTGTATAAAACACACTAAAGAAAATTGTGTATCAGTTTTAGATCTTTATACAATACATGTTCAAAGTTATGATTACTTCAAGTTAGGGCTGTTGACTAATCCAAAACTAGGCATGTGAGACTAAAGAAAAGTTTGATGAAAATGCTAGTCTCTTGTTTTTAAAGTTAAGGAAGGTTTGCATGAATGTGATCATATACACCAAGTCTATTACAGAGCTACAAATCATATTTGGATGATAAAATTGATGAGGGATTTTGGTTGTGGTACATGTTGAGTACATGGTTGAGACAAGTAGTTGATGAGTTGACACATACATGAAGTGTATAGTTGATGATGCTGGTACATATTGACGATTAATAGTTGATGAGTAGTTGACACATGATTGGAACATACTTGGTACATGTTTAGATGCACTTGTTTATGGTACAGGTTGATTACAGGTTGGTGCATGGTTGATGCACTTGTTTATGGTATAGGTTGTTTACAGGTTGGTGCATGGTTGATGCACTTTTTTATGGTACAGGTTGATGCATGGTTGATGCATGGTTCAAATTTATTTGTACAAGTTTACAGCGGTATATCTCACAGTAATAGTGTGATAGTGGTTCCATCATTCTACTTCTACTTCAGAGTGGC
>ML776873.1:1717292-1741125 GCA_009831015.1 Picea engelmannii | reverse complement strand
TGGCCTAAAGCCGACATAAATAAAATAACATTACTAATCTAAATTACAACTAATGGCCTAAAGCCGACATAAATAAAATAACATTACTAATCTAATATGCCCCAATTAAGGGGTAATGAGCCAATATTAGGGCTTAACACTATGACCTCTACCTTGACGACGAACTCTGCCACAACCTCGATTAGAACACTAATTATGAAATTTTCCAAAAAATGATTTTCCTCTTCCTTTAGAACTTTCAGCTTTAGTGAAAAGAAGATGTTCTCCTGATTGTTTTTATTTTCCAAAAGATTTACTATGTTGAGCGAGTAATTCACTAAGTGAATCAAAATTCATAGTGGATAACTTATCAATTATTTGCAAAGTCTCAAGAAAATTCTTATAATATTGAGGCAAGCCATTTATCACAATAGAGACTAGAAAACTATCTTCAAGTTTAGGAAAACTGCCTTTGATGATTTCCTGATGAATGTTCTTAATTCTTGAAATGTATTATAATACATCACCATTATCTGCTAATATTTGTTTAATCAATTTCATTTGTAAATAAACTCTATGAGATGCAACAGGAGTATCAAAAATATTCTTGAATAGATTCCAAGAAGACCTTGCATCTTTGGAATTCTCAATATGTACAAACATGTGTTCAGTTATAGAAGAGTGAAGCAAAGAAAGTGTTTTTTGATATTTCAAATGCAATTTAGCTAAAGAAGTAACATCGGTTGTGTTTGTTGCATCAGTATCCCATCAAAAATATCATTCCATAAATCATTATAGATCAAAGTGTTATGCATGTGTCGACTCCAATATTTGTAATTCTTGGGTCCATCTAACTTATCTGATTCTTTGAATAGATTGATTAATTTTGACATAATGTTAGATTTCCTTATTGGAAGATTGCAAGTGCATAATCCACAAAACACCAAAAGAGGGACATAAGGCACCAAAAAGAAGAGTACACAATCCATGCAAAAAGATCTCTTTTTAAGGGCTTGGACTTGACCCTTTAAAAATATCATTGGAAAAGGAGTTTGAGAGAGTATTTCATTGAACTTTTATCAACTCTTAACTTCAAGGTTACAATCAAAACTTTTGAAATTTGATCAAAATGTGCCCCCCCTTGAACTAGTGAAGTCCTCCCTTTAAAAAAAAAAATACATGAATATTTAATACTTCCATAATCTTCTTAATCGTATAAAGCATATATTTTATGCATTTACCCATACCAACCTTCAATAAAAGATTATATTTTTAAAGAATAATATTTTTTTATGGAATCAATTACCAAGCTATTGCATATGGTGGAAAGCGGATCGTGGAGGGTGTGACAACAATCCATGTTGAGAGCATATTCAGGAAGGCGTGGGTTTCACCAACAACATGTTTGTGGAGGGCGTGATCTCTAGCAGTTTTTTTTCGAAAATGGCTGCCAAATATTCTCTTCTTCCTAACGGACCGGTTCATAAATCAAGAGCGTATTTCCTTTGACGTATGAGAAGATGAGTATATTTTGGAGTGACTGGGCATTTAGTATGGCATGAAATTGACGTGGAGAGCCTGCACACATAACTAAAATTGTTGAGGGTTGATCTCTTTTAGAATGACATGCCAACAGATTGAAGGATTGGGTAATTTATGATAGAGCCACCTTTGATATAAGATTCATACCAATCTTATTGTAATATAAATTGCAAATCCTTCCATCGATTGTGGTTCAAGGTATGAACAATATGGTTGTTAGATGAAGCAAGGACTGCTAGAAAAACTTATGCGTGCAGTTTTGAAACTTTGTGCATTTATTTTTTTTAGCTAGGTCGTGGATTATGGCGTTAGTTTTGTGAGTCTGAGTGTGATTCTGGTGTCTGGTGCGAGTTGCCATTGACCGGGTGCGATTTCTTGAGATCTTCGCCTACTCTTCCAATCAATTAAATGATAATATTTTTAGTTTCTTCTTGGAGTTTTAAATAATGGCACTTTTCACTGTGACGAGGCTCTTGGATGCTTCTTGATACATCTCACTCACAAATTTGCAGTGGCCTATATTGTTTGCACCAGATATCTTGGATCTGAATCAATGTGGATCAATTTCCTTTTCTAGATTCAAACATAAAATATATTGCTACAGTTGCAGAAGTCGTTGAGATCGCTGATATGAGTGGGATCACGGCGGAAGAAAGGTGGTATAGTTCTCATATAAAAGAAGAAAAAACGATGGCTAGAGCTAGATTTTTTTTTAAATTTGCAAAACCAGATTGCCATATTTTACATATCTGTAGCAATTTTCATAGATATTGAAGCATTGAAGCATGAATATTGAGATGTATCTAAATATATATCTCTTTAACAAGAAATTGTCAGATCTAAATAGATCTGAAACAATTTTTACAAAAAGATCCCTCTAGTTGGATTACAACGGGTCTACTTGTTAAACAAAGTAGACCTGATCAGAAAATAATCTTGAACAGAACCAAAAAATAATAGATCTAATACAAAAACTTTTAACTGCTGAAAAATATGATTTATCTTATCAAAATTTTCAAAAAATAAGTTGTTGTAATCGAAATAACCTTTTCCTTATTGAATAAACAACATAAATACCTTAGTACCGTTGTGCTTGATTTTGAAGAGATATTGGATGATGTTGTGGATACTTCCTTGCTTCCTCCATCCACTACTAATCATTACATCACCATTTCACCATGGCTCTGATACCATGTTGACAAAGTGTCCAGACATGTAATTTTATTGATAAGGAAAAAGTGATTACAATATGAAGTGAGGACTCATAATTGAGGACTCATAATCAACTTATTAACCTCACTTGAAGAAGGATCTTGTTTATATAGCTCAAATATAAACTAAAAAATAGGAGAACAACCAATCACATAATCACATGAGTATGGTAAGTGTCTTTACATAGAAGCTAGGTGTCCTTATCCTAACAAACTAGAATAAACTAATTTCTAAAAAACATTATACTAGAAAATACTTAGACTATAGAACTTTAGGATTATGAGGCTAACACTCTTCTTATAGAATTTTAGAAGAGATTGAATATATGATTCATGACATGTGAATTAGGTGGTTAGAATTCATGGATAGCTTGATGGCATGTGAACTAAGAAAATAAAATTCATAGATAGGCTTGATGGTGATAGGCCTAGGAATAGTAGCAATAATGCTACTATCTCCATGGCTTCTTACTTTACTTGTAAACTTGGGGTTCATACAAACTTGAGAGGTGATGTGAACTGTATATGTAGTATACATTGACAATAGTATAGGTATGAGATTGATCAAGGGGTTTAAATGTATGAAATTGTGTAGGGAAATGAAATGAAAGAAAGAAACTTTAAAATATTGCTTTAAATGAAAAGCACACCTACTTGCAAGAACAATTAATCTAGATTGTAGTAAAGGAGATCTAATCTAATGGCATAAAATAAAGCATACTAAACCATAGAAAAGAAAACTTAAGGTAGAGCATAAATTCATTCTAGTGTATGACACAAAAATGTAATTAGAGAGGTTAAACTAATGCATAGACTAAACGAGCTACTTAATTCCTAACCCTTGATTAAATATAAATCAATATTTCATATTATTGTTTATTGCCACTTTCATGAAAATAAGGTTAGAAATTGATATATAGAGCTAAAACTGTCCTACAAGAAGTTTCTACAGGAATTGTACAATTTCTACAGGAACTATAATTTCCCTACAGGAAGCCAAAAATAAGCCTAAAAGGATAGTGTGAGTCTTCTAGAGCATCAACAAATCTAGAATAAAATAAAATGAGGTAGAACCTAGGTTCTCATCCTTGAGAATATTCCCAAGAGTGTCCCAATAGACTATTGAATCTTTCTACAAGATATCTGTTGAAACTAATTAGTTAACAACAAATTGACAAAAAATGGAATTAGTCATGCATGACTATATTAATCTTCAAGAGGGAATGAAATGATAACTAACAACCAATTATCATGCAAGAAAAAGGGAAATTACACTAGGTTTTTTGAACCCCCTTGACTGGGCCCTACCCAAGAACCACAAGGAACCTTGAGAAAACTCTAATAAGCTTAAAAAAAGATCATATGTATTCCATAAATAGTAATAGTACATCAAGAGAAAAAATCTCCAAGAACCAACAAAATGTCTTCAGAAAAAAATCTCAATACAATATCATAAAAAATATTTATGTTTATCCATAAGCTAGAGGTCTATTTATATCCTTGAGAGCTCGACCTCTTTGCTTAGATTGAGGAGACAAGTGGGGGAAAAGGATATCTCAATCAATCTCATCTAAATCTCAAACAGTTATTGGCTAGGAGTGGTCTTTAGTGAACTAAGAGAACTCTAGAGGTAGGTGGGGACAAGGTCCCTTGATATTGAAATGTACACTTGACACTGAGACGGGAGCATGAATTAGTGTCACAAAACTTTGGACAATTTTCCACTTTTCATAAATTAATTGAACAACATATATGTATTTCAATTTCTCAACCAATATATAAAAGAATAAATATTTTATTTATTTATTTAACTTGAATGAATACATAAGATCAATCTTCATCTTGTAGTTCTCAGATCCAACTGATAAATGAGGAATCCAACCCTCATAACAAGTCCCATCTTGTTGATCTCAGATCCAACTGAGATGTGAGGAATCTGTTGGTGTCCAGGTATGAATGATTTATTCACCCTTTTTCCTACATTAATTTATCAATCCGCGTGTGTAATATTTCAAGGAAATGCGCAAGGTATATGTAGGGGCAAGAGCACAATCCATTCTAGCCAAGGGTTCACGATTAAGATTCAAAACATTGTTGTGAAACTAGATTAATTACAACTTCGAAAAGCAATCATAAGAATTGAAACACTGTAACAACAAGCATAACTAATAAATAATACACACAGAAAGACGTAGCACCTGATCAGAAGAGCAGGTCCAGATCCCTGATCAGGGCTGCATTAGTCACAACAAAGATTAAGACAAAAAAATAGATGACGCTTTATAAATATGAAAAGGGTTATTACAATATCAATGGGGGCATCCCCAGTTACAAGAATAAACTGTCTTTTATACATGGAGAGGGAGAACAACCTCTTTCCCCAAAACATGGTAACCGTATCCCCAAAAATATACATTAGTTGGAATGACACTAGTACTAGATAGACAAGATCAATGAGATGCCCAAGAATGGTTCAGGGATCTATGACTCCAATTGCACGACCTCCTTATGGCTTGGTCGTTGTTGTGAATAGCAGATCTGTTGCGGGATACTGAAGCCTTGGTTCCTGTTCTCTAGAAGCTGCGGTCAAACATTCGTTTTAGTGCTGCGAATAGGCAAAACTCCGCGACTTTATTTCATTAATAAATATTCCAATAGACAAGGAAGGGGTATTTACATTACAATTTTATCATAGTAAACATAGGTAAATAAGTGCAAAAAGGTAAAAAGAGGTAATGGAAATGCAACAGAAAGATAGCCCGATTTGGTGCCCAACATCTCCCCCCAACTAGCCTTCTGCATGCCCTCATGTAGTTCGCCACCTCCGCAGGTCTAGATTTCGTTGACTATTGGCTTCTTGAAAATGGGTGACATCATATTCTTCGGCTATCTCTATCCCTGGAACTTTAAAACCATCTGAAAGGAGAACTTCTTTCCACCAATCCTTCGAGACAATATACACTTGAGTGCAATCTTCTACTGGCAACCAAATAGTGGGAAACTGAAACCGGATTCCCATCCACCAGACTCCGCATGTTTGGACGCATGCCACACATCTAGGCACTCTGGGGATCACTCATGCAAAATTTGGTGCCCCAAAAGGTTCCCTATTCCAGACAGTTGTAGGTAACATCATCCATCTTTTCTAACAGAAATCAAGGGCTTTGTCTTGAAATGTGACTAATTGTTTGACACAAATATCAAGGCACCAATTTTGTATACTCAACATTCTGTCTCTATTCCCCTCAATCCCCAAAAAGGTGTTGTGTTTAGTGAACATGGTGACTGACCTCTCATGTTCTCCTCTTACTATAAATGGTTTTGTAATCTAATTAGATTCAAATGTGTTAAAAGCCTTCTGTCAGCCGATCTGGTTGAAAGTGTAAGAGGTGAGGGCCCTTAAATGAATGTACCCCACATATGAGACCGGGTTGAATTCTCTGTCCAGGTGCATTAGATACCCATGCAGGTAGAATTCACACATCAAACGTTGATTTCGCACGTCATGGTGCCTCATTATTTGGAGGAATTGTACACCATCTTCTATTTTATAACTAATCTCATTTTTTATGCTCTCCATGAAAAATAAAAGAAAACGTTCATGTAAGAATAAAGAATAACAAGAAGCAGGGGGGTGACATGCCATCACCTCTTGCGCCAAATTAAACATCTACTCCTTATCAGTTTTTATCTCTTCCACTTTCTTTTCCGGCTGCTCCATCTTGAGCTGCTGCTTTGCATGCCTTAATCTCATGATGTCTATATGCTCCACATATTCAAAAATAGTTGTGGAGGCTCGTTCCTGAGTTCTTCTGACCTCATTTTGATACTGAGCCACAGTAGATTTCCAAGTTTGCACTTCGGTCGTTAAGGCATACTCACAGTCTTCAAACAATCACTCGAGCAGGTCTGTTTGAGTAGCAGTAGAGGTTATGGCTACCTGGTCCGTCTGAGTCTCTGCTTCTACTCCTATGGCCTTGTGCTTTCTAGCTTGCTGCTTGTATTTCTTCATCCGCTTCTGCATTTTGTGTACCTGTTTCCTTAGTTTCCTGACCTCCATCTTAAGTCGCATTGTCTCTTTAAACTGTAGCTAATGTTTTTGTTTGACTGGGAGTCTTACGACCTTCTCTTCTGGCTCTTCCATTGGCTCATTCATCGGGACCACTTTTCTTGGTCCCTCCTCTTCACCTATTTCTATTTCCTCTTGTTGCACACTCACCACGACCGGTGGTGCCCTTGCGAGATTCTCTCCTGCTAATGTGTCTGTTTGAGTAGCATCCACTCCACATGGTTGTGGATTTTGTGATAAAATTGGAGGAATGGAGAGATCTTCTTCTGTGCTCCGAAGGGAATGAGTTCACCTTGATCCTCTTGGAATAAAGGAGAAAAAGGAGAACTGGAAGGGATCTTCAATGTTCGGTCCTGAGGTCGACACTAGTTCTTGTGGGTCAGTGCCAACCTCATGCCCTAGTTCTCCTAGCACTTCCTCCATGGGTTCCATGGCTTCCCTAGCTTTGATCCCTTCTTGTCCTTATTCCTCCTCTTCCATGGGTTCTATGGTTGGGGTGGTCATGACCTCTTCTTCATTCGGGTTATCCTCCTCCATCGGCTTCATGGTGACATGAGGTCCTTGTGGGGTACCCTCGGTCGCAATATCGACCAATTCACCCACTCCTGCGTGTTGTGACCCTGCTTCTGTGGTTATCATGCTATCAAATTGCTCTTCTACTTCCACAGGCGAGGCTGGTTCTTGTGGGACAACCTCGGTTGTGGTACTAGTGGGCCTTTCTGTGTCAACTTCCGCATAATCCATTGGTTCCACAATTTTAGCTTGCTCTTGGGGAGAAGCCTCTTCTTCAAACTCTTCAGCTTCCATATCCATCTCTTTCGATGCCTCCTGGTCAATATAATCATATTCTCCTTCATTTTCCTCCTCCATGGCTTTTGGTTCATCTTCCCTAGCATTTTCCTCCTCCGTGGCTTTTGGTTCATCTTCCCTAGTAGCCACAGCGGTTGCTACTTCTTCCTCTGTGGAATCTCGAAATAGTTCCCACGGGATCGGGATTCGTCTGATGGATTTCATTACTAGTAGTTGAACCAACCCATGGTGGGTGATGACCACTAATACCTGTCATGACTCCTGAGCCGAATGTGCCTTTAGGTGAAGGCTTCTCCATAAAAAATAAGGCACATTCGGTGAGAAAGCCTCTGCTTGGGGAAATCGTAGGTGATTTAGTATTCGGAGATGGTATTTGAATATGGTGGAGTATCTCCCTTTGCAATTCATATATCTCATGAAGAAATCTGTTACTTCTTCCCATGGATGCGGCAATGAGTTTCGGTTGTATCCTCGACCCTTCTACACGATGCTTTCTCCTGCCTGTAAAAAGGCTTCGGGAAACTCCAGAAGGACAGTCCTTCTTGAAAACCATCACTGTCTATTTTGAGGGAGTCCACTGACTTCTACAATGGCTTCCTCTATCATAGGGATTTCAATTCCGTGGACCCGAGAGATTCCTTCTCTCAATGTGAGTGCAAATTCTGCCACAATTTCTTCGTTCGACCCTTTCAACTTTTCAAAGTAAACATTCCAGCCCGCGTTCTCAAAGACCTGCCATACCTCCTGATTGTTCTGAACTCTCATTGTATCTTCAGGCTCATGCCACACAGATCGTCCACCCATTGCTGTAGAGGTGGAGTCAGCACGACGAATGCAGTTAGCTGGTAGGGGAAAATGACAGGGCTTTAAACCATTGGCAACTGAAATAACGTCATGTTGCTTTTGGGGACAACGGATGAAATAATACTGGTATGTTTGAAAATGATGACATATTGTGGTGGTACTATCAGAGATTTAATGCAGCGTGTTGGGGAGGTGATTGATTATGACTCTGCAAGTATGAATACACATTCAACATATCAAAGTTATGATTACGAAGTACCAAAATCATTGGATTCTGTTTGGTGGGGATCATGTGTCATGAATGTTTTTCGTGGTATGTCGTCGTTTATTATGATGATTCCCCCCCAACTTAATTATGGATGTCAACAACATGTTTTGATGTCTTTTTGGAATATTTTAATAAAATCCATAAAAGTCGACGGAGACATGCCTGGGGACCTACGTTATTTTGGAGTAACAACAAAATGTCTGACAGAGTAACAGTAACAGGGCGTAACAACAGCAAGGAGTAACATCAATCGTGAGTAGTCAGCAACGATGGAGTAACGACGACGATGGAGTAGTGATAGTTACGGATTAATGGCACCAGCGGAGTAATGGAAATTGCAGAGTAACAACACCGACGGAGAATCAACAATTGCAGAGTAACGACAGTTGCAGAGTAACAACACCGGTGGAGAATCAGCAGTTGCGGAGTAACAACACCGACGGAGTAATGACAGTTGTGGAGTAACAGTACCGATGAAGAATCAACAGTTGTGGAGTAATGACACCGATGGAGTAACAACAGTTGCGAAGTAACGACATCGGCGGAGTAACAATAGTTGCAGGGTAACAACATCTAGTGGAGTAACAACACTAGTGGAGTAACAACACTTAGTGGATTAACAACACACACCAGTGGAGTAACAACACTTAGTGGAGTAATCAGCACACACCAGTGGAGTAACAACGACATCTTTATAGCAGCACTGGTGGAGTAACGACGCCGAGTGTTACATTTCTCCTAGCCATATTCCTTTGTTATTCCTGCAAAATACAAACAAGTAAGAAATAAAAATATTATTATTATTATTTTTTTTTATTTTTTATAATTATTATTATTATTTTTATTTTTTTTTTAAAGCAAAGTGAGAGTGTCCTTCATTCCAACAACCATTAAATCAGATGAATTAGAAAGGTATTTGACAAAGGAATTTCTAGAGGCTGGACGGTGGTATAGTTTTAGACGGTGTCTGTTTACTAAGAACGAGGTATGATTCTCATCTATTGTAATTAATCTAACTGTTCCATTGTCAAACACTGCGTCCACTTGATATGGCCCAATCCAGTGAGTGCGAAGCTTGCCTTTGAAATCCTTAAATCGGGAATCGTAAAGTAATGCCCAATCTCCCACATGAAACACTTTACTTTTGATAAATTTATCATGCCATTTCATTCTCTGTTGTTGAACAATAGTGGTCTTCTGGACAACTACTGACCGAATCTCGTCCAACTCATTCAGTTGTTCCAGTCGGTGTTTCTATGCTTCTGATAGGTCTAGGCCTACTTCTAGAGCTGTTCTGAGTGTACTGATTTCAAATTCCACCAAAAACAATGGGACTTTCCCATAGACTAATTCAAATGGAGAAAACCCAGTTGTGTTCCGCCATGTTGTTCTATATGCCCATAAAGCTTCTGGAAGTTTTTGTGCCCAGTCTCGGCAATGACTTGCTATTGTCTTTGTCAAGATATTTTCCAATACCTTGTTTGTGATTTCTACTTGCCCGTTCACCTGGGGGTGATAGGGGGTTGTCACTCTATGTTTCACCCCATATTTCTACATCATCTTTCCTATCATGTGAGATTTGAACTGTGATCCTCCATCCGACACAATTTCCCTTGGAGTACCGTATCGGGCAAATATTTCTTCAAAAAGAAAGTCTACCACTACTTGTTTTGTTGCTCTTGTGATTGCTCTGGATTCCACCCATTTAGTTACATAATCAGTGCAGACCAGGATGTAATATTTCTGATGCGAAGGTGGGTTAAAGTGTCCAACAAAATCAATGGCCCATTTCTCAAATTGTTCAAGGAATATATGGGGCTTTAGAGGCATTTCATCTGCTTTCCCAAGTTGTCCCATCTGTTGGCATCTATCACACCTTCGGGCATAATCTCGAGCATCACGAAAGATGGAGGGCCAGTAATATCCCATTTGCATCACTTTGTGACCTGTTCTTTTATCTGCAAACTGTCCTCCACAGGGTCCATCATGTGCAACCTTCAGTATCTCATAGATATTATCTTCTGCAACACAACGCCGAATCTATTGGTCAACCCCTGTATGAAAGAGATATCCTGCCATCCATGAATATCGGGTACTCTAGTGAATAATCTTCCTTTGCTCCTGATATGACAGATGACGAGGCACCTTCCCTGAAGCAAGATAATTAGCAATATCTGCATACCACAAAGTGTTAGCAGATACTACAAAAAGATGTTCATCTGGAAAATTATCTTCAATTGGTGTATTCTTACCATCATTTTCTATCGTAGATAATAAATCTGTAACCACATTGTCCTTCCCTGTTTTATCTACTATAGTAATATCAAATTCCTGTAGTAGCAAAAGCCATCTTGTGATACGACCAGGGGTAATAGGTTTATTCATTAAATACCTGATAGCTGCATGATCAATATGCACAAAGGTAGGATCCCCGGTAATGTAGTGACATAATTTATTGATGGCGTAAATGACAGCAAGGAACTCTTTCTCAGTCACTGTGTAGTTTAATTCAGAAGGAGCCAAATTCTTACTAACATAGTAAACTGTGTATGGTATTTTGTCCTCTTGCTGTCCTAATACTGCACCAATCATTGTTTGGGAAGAATCTGTATGAATATGGAAAATTAATGCCCAATCCGACCCTCTGAGGATTGTAGCGCTACAGACCAATTCCTTAATTCTCATAAAGGTTGCATCACAGTCCTCTGTCCACACAAAATCTGAATCTTTTGTTAGCAATTGAAAAAGTGGATGTGCTACTTTAGTAAAATTTTCTATAAAATGCCTATAATAACCAGCACGACCAATAAATCTATGTACCTGCATGGGCATTTTGGGTGTTGGGAAATGTTGAATTACGTTTGTCTTTGCTGGGTCCATCCAGATTCCTTTAGCTGAGAGAAAATGTCCCAGAACAATTCCCTGTTCCATCATCAGATGGAATTTTTCCGTACTCAGTGAGACACGCGCTTGTATACACCTTTCGAGAACTTTTTCTAAATTGTTCAGCCCTTCAAGAAATGCATCCCCATATGGAGTAAAGTCATCCATGTATATTTCAACACCGTCATCTATCAAATCAGAGAAGGTTCCCAAAATTGCCCTCTAGAATGTTGCAGGAGCATTATAGAGGCCAAAAGGAAGGACCCGATATGTGAATGTTCCCCAGGGGAATGTGAAAGTGGTTTTGTCCTAATCTTCAGGAGCTATCTGGATCTAGTTATACCAACTAAACCCATCTAGAAAAGAAAAAAACTTTTTACCAGCCAATGTGTCCAAAACTTGATCAATAAATGGCAAAGGAAAATGATCTTTCTTTGTTGCCTTATTTAATTCTCGATAATCCACGCATATCCGCCATTTACCATTTTTCTTAGGGACCATTACTAATGGGGAGACCCATTGGCTATCTGAGATGGGGTAAATAAAACCTACGTCTAGTAATTTCTTAAGTTCTTCTTTCACAACATTTTTCAATGCAGGGTTCATCCTTCTCTGAGGTTGTCTCACAGGACGACAATCCTCCTTAATGTATATATGATGGGTACATGAATTAGCAAGAATCCCTTTCATATATGTATAATCCCAAGTGAAGGCCTCTTTGTGCTTCCAAAGGACATCCACAAGTTGCTTCTTCTGGGATTCTGACAGGGTTGGATTAATATTCAGGGTTTTTCCTGGTTCTAGTTCCACTGGGACACTTTCACCAGGTGCATCAATAGGTAGCTCCTCTGATCCTCCTGCTGTTTCAATTGTTTCCTGAGACTCATAGCTTAGGATAGATTCTAGGAATTGTTGATTTGTTTCAGAAACAGAGCAAGGATCATCCATAAAAGAGGTGATTACATCATCTTCTAATTCTATTTTCAACTGAAGGGCTTGTCCAATAGTGAGGACTAGCCTCAATTCCTCATTTTTTGTTTCGGGCTCTTTCCTAGATAAAATTTTATTACTTCCTGTTGGTTTTATGGATGGGTTTGGTTCTGCAGGTGGGTATAACACTAAGTTCTTAATGTTGTGCCCATTGGAAATAACCATGTGCCCTGATCGGCACCCAATGTAAGCATTTGCAGTAGCTAGCCATGGTCTACCCAAAATCAAAGGATGGTTGCCCACCAAAGATTGCGTCTGTAAGACCAGGAAATTTATGGGATAGTGCCATGAATCCAATGAAATTGTTACATCTTCCAATTTTCCTATAGGTTTGACTGTGGATCGGTCTGCCAATTCCAATATTGTAGGTGTATGTTTCAAATTACGAAGACTAAATGCATGCATGGTTTTAGTGGTGATAACATTGATGGAAACACCCAAGTCTACCGTCACATTTAGAATCTGTACCCCATTAATTTGTACTGTCAAAATTGGGTTCCCCGGATCTCCATACTTTTCAGGCATTGACTTTCCCGTCATGAAATATGATAATTTTCCCATAACATGAATGGTAAGGGGGTCTTTGGATTTCCTTGGAGGTTTATTTGAACATTATTCCCTAAGAGTCTTTTCATACATTGGCACATCCTTCATAGCTTGTAACAAGGGAATTTTAACAAATAAGTTCTACAATTCTCCTAATAAATCAAATTTAGCTTGAGGGATTGATTTACTCAAAGTTAGTCTCTCTGGGTAAGGTGGTTCAGATTGATGTTGTTTTACAGGAGGTGCCTAGTATCTATCAGTTTGTTTTGTCTCTTTATTAATTGGTTTTGATTCCTTACCTTCACTATCGAGTTGTTAAATGGTAACTGGAGGAGGTTGAACATTAACTGTCCTCCCTGATCGTAGATTCATTTCATACAACTCTGCGGTGGAAATGTTATATGAAGGTAGGTTAAGAATGTCAGCTTGATGAGATCCCTTGCTATTAGGATTCAGATCAGATTGGATTGGGAGCTGAGGACAGGCAGGTTGATTACCCGGAGGCACATTAGAGGGCAGTTGGAGTTGTTGCTGTGGCATCGGCTGAGGAAACTTCCCAGGAGGGGATCCTCGCCAAGTTGGAGCCCATGGGGAGCTCGAATTGGCTTGAGGGTTCCACTGCTGCCATGATGGAAACTGGTATTGTGGCCACATGGAAGGATAGGGCATGGACTGAGGATTCATATTAGAATTATTGAAATACTGAGATGGATCTGAGTACATACCTTGATTTCCCATTGGTGTTTGAGGTTGCCATGGCTTTCTAGACCCCATGAGGTACAGTGGCTCCATGTCCTTCCCCATCACTTGAAATATTGCTTTCAGGCCTGGCAGGGAGGGGCATGAGCTTGTTTCATGATTTATCTCGTAGATTGCACATTCCTCTATGGATTTTAGTGGACATTCCCTCTCTAGATGCTTCTTTCTACACGTCGGGCAGAATATCGCCATAGTCCTGTCCATTTACAACTTCTTCTTTTTTACTTGCAGCGTATCCATTTGTGTCAACAGGGTGCTGAGGATATCTATGCTCAAATTGTCTAGCAGGTTTTTGATTTCTTCTTTCGTAACACCTCCGCCGAACCCTTTTGCTGAGTGAATTCCTTGTCTATTTCTTGCAAGCCCCCTCGAGTACTGAATGCATAATTCGCAGATACCTTCGAAACTTTCCTTAGAGGTGTCTCCCTTTCCCACAATGTTCAATAGTTCCATTGAGTCCTCACGGAAAGATCGGAGGAGGATAATTTTTAGAATTTCCTTATCCAGGTCAGAGTGACCCGACCTCTGTAAGGTGTACTTGAATCATTCCACACAATCTTCCAAACTCTTGTCTTCTTTTTGTGTGAACTTGAAAAGTTCCTCCTTAATGTTCTGGGATTTATAGTAATCCTGGTATTTTTCCAGAAAATTTGTTCGCATATCATCCCATGTGGAAATAGAGCTTCCTCCAAGGCCCATGAACCATCGCAGAGCCGTTCCTTTTAATGTAGAAAGAATTTTTTTTTAACTTTTGGGCCTCCGTCGATTAGTCATACCCCCGACACACTATGTCAAACTCGAATAGAAATGTGTTGGGATATTCTGAAACAAGCCCGTGAAAGTTTAGTAAGGATGCTAATGGAATAGGCTTTGTGGGTGTACCAGCTCCCAGATCTCCGATTGGGAACTCGATAGTGGAGGTTGTGGAAGCCATAAATATCTTCCAATAACCAATGGGTATTTAACTAGGCTCTATAGGAGATGGATGAGGCTTCCTTACCCCTTGGATCCAAGTTGCTTTAGCAGCACTTCCCCGATCCCTTGGTGATGCAAATACTCCTTCGATCCCTTCTCCTGCATCCTGATGAATTGAAACCTAGGCTACAACCTCCTCTCCCTTGCTGGAGTGGTCTAACTCTGTCGAGGTTCTTCTTGCAACCTCTTCACCCTCTGTTACCAACATAAGATTTCCATGGTCAAGTATACTACTAGATGTTTCTTCAACTGCTGGACCTGTTGTGTCGTATCACCAAATAATGATGTAAACAACACTGGTTGATCTACTGATTGTCCCTCAGACTTCACTCTTCGTTCCCTTGGTCTCACAGCTGCATGAGATGATGTTTCTGATTCAGCCTTTGCTATAATCTGCTAGATGTAGGTCTTTCTTCCCAAATCTGGTCCTCCCCTCTTTGGGGCTCTCCCTCTGCCCTTGTTATTCGGCTCTTTGTTCATCAAAGTGTTGGTATGATGGAATGTCTTGGCATGAACCTACAATTCTTAGTCTCAAAGTAAGGTGTCAAAGGACCATTCCTTCCCAAAGATGAAATAAATTACAAAAAGAAAGGCAGATTAAAAAAAAAAAAGAGAGTCTAAGGTTCAGGGCCTGGAGCAGGGTGTCAAAGGACTCCTCCCTCCCCACAACAAGAACCAGGAACAAACACACACCATGAGAAGACCTAATACTTTCCAAATATGAAGCAGGGCATAAAAAGACTCATCCCTCCCTAGGGTAAAAGCTAGGGTTTCCCAAAAAAAACACACAAGGGTTTGAAAGAAGTAAATCTAACTCAGGGTCTGGAGAAGGGCATCAAAAGACTCCTCCCTCCCCAGGACAAGATATTGGCCAAAAATGGAAAAGAAAAAATAAAAACAAGCCGAAAGAAAACCTATGCTCAGGACCTGAAGAAGAGTGAGAAAACTCGTTCTCTCCCCAGGACGAGAGATTGACCCTCTGGTTGGTCCAAATCGTTGTCTTGCACCTTGTTAGCCTCCCCGACAATGGGGCCAAAATGTTGGTGTCCAGGTATGAACGATTTATTCACCCTTTTTCCTACATTAATTTATCAATCCAGGTCTGTATTCTTTCAAGGCAATGCGCAAGGTATATGCAGGGGAAAGAGCACAATCCGTTCTGGCCAAGGGTTCACGATTAAGATTCAAAACATTGTTGTGAAACTAGATTAGTTACAACTTCAAAAAGAAATCATAAGAATTGAAACACTGTAACAACAAGCATAACTAATAAATAATACACACAGAAAGACATAGCACCTGATCAAAAGAGAGGGCCCAGCTCTCTGATCAGGGCTATGTTAGCCACAGCAAAGATTAAGACAAAAATGTAAATGATGCTTTATAAATATGAAAAGGGTTATTACAATATCAATGGGGGCATCCCTAGTTACAGGAATACACTGTCTTTTATACATGGAGAGGGAGAACAACCTTTTTCCCCAAAACATGGTAACTGTATCCCCAAAAATATACATTAGTTGGAACAACACCAGTACTAGATAGACAAGATCAGTGAGATGCCCAAGAATGGTTCAGGGATCTGCGACTCCAGCTGTGTGACCTCCTTATGGCTTGGTCATTGTTGTAAATAACAGATCTAATGCGGGATACTGAAGCCTTGGTTCCTATTCTCTAGAACCTATGGTCAAACATTTGTTTTAGTTCTACGAATAGGCAAAACTCCAAGACTTTATTTCATTAATAAAATATTCCAATAAACAAGGCATGGGTATTTACCTTACAGGTTTAGCATAGTAAACATAGGTAAATAAGTGCAAAAAGGTCAAAAAGGGTAATGGAAATGCAGCAGAAAGATAGCCCGATTTGGTGCCCAACAGAATCCAATATTCATATAAGACCCAACTTGTAAATAGGCACCAACCTTGTAGAATGAACCTTCATTCAATCCATTATATATAAATATATATCTTTCAACAAATTCAAATACCTCTTTTGTTCACCATACTTCTTTGTTTATATAGTCTCCCAACCGGTGTGAGATATGAATCATTGTGTCCCTTTGTTTGAACCATCACACCTCTTTATTTAACTAACTAATATTGATTTAAAACGTTGATCTCATGAGTTGATCACATATATGGATCGACTCATTATATCGTTATCATGCTTCTGTTGCATTCTCAGTTCACCAACATATGATATTCGATCTTTTACCGATTCTTTTTATTGTTCTTGTGTTAATTCTCTGTCAAATTACTCTACAGACCTTAATCCATTTACCAAAAAGAAATATGTATGAGGCGCTTCCTTCAAACCATTTACATATGACCATATCGTAAAATCAGGGGCTTATTAATTAAAGTGATGTTCCCAACTTCTTACAACTTATGTGCTTGTAACACGTAATTGGGGGTTGGAACATGGTCCTCTCGACTTCGAACTTTGGGAAAATTCTTTCCTAGAATCATCCAATCTTCCGAATTTTGAACTTCCCGAAGTGATTTCCTCTCACAAGGATTGATCCAATGGTTAGCATGATTCTTGGAACCAAATCAATGGTCTAGATTTGATCCTTACACTATCCTTCCACTCCTTAATCCAACAAATATGACTTAATCAAAGGTTGAGATGGATGACCATTATTTACTTTGTAATTTCATCCTTCGGGATTTCCATCCTTTGCAGTTATTCACCCTTCCAAACCAAATTTCACTGAAGTATGTATTATCTATTTACTCGTAGATCATATGGTTTCGTCTCAATTTGTAGTTGAGTGGATGGTCCATGCAACCTCAACAAGACATTTGTTAATGGACTTCTCATTGTGCACTTTTTAGGATTTCGACCATGAATCTTCCTTCTCAATGGATGGTCAAATGTTACATCAAAGCTTCAGCTCTTTGAGACTCTGAGTTACTATAAATCTAAGGTAGTTCAATCCCTCTAGAGTGTTTACCTACCAAATAAGTCATAAAGTGATGGTGACTGCTTGATGTCGGTTAACACCTCCTCTTACGCTATCCTTCCACTATGCTTGATAAATGGTTTTAGAATGCTCCCAAATTAGATCAACGGTTAGAATTATTTCTTGATTTACTCTTACTCTATCCTTCCATTTTACTTGATCAATGGTTGAGAATGCTCCCAAATTAGATCAATGATTAGCATTACTTCATGATTTATTGTTACTCTATGCTTCCACTGTACTTGATCAATGGTCGATAGAAATCGAAATATCTTAGATCAATGGCCATCATTAACTTTGGCCTTCGACGCTTCGGGTAAATTTTGGTAGTAGAAACTGGATATCCCCAAAGGACTTACTCCTGGAGTGACATAGATTGTTGGTGTCACTGTTGACATGACACTAGCTGAGTGGCTTCCACATGTCACCTAGATTCGTGACTTTTGTATACCTAAAGTGCCAACTAGACCTTGACACTTGTCACCATATGAATAAGCCACATGTCCTTGTTGACGTGGTCTTGCTAACGTGGATATCCTGATGAGTCACATATCCTCCTCCTGGATCTAATGGTTGTACTTAAAACGACATGGATATCTATGATCAGGGATGATTACGGAGTCCCAACTAACCCGACCTTTAAAACCATCGTCGATCTCCATGATGGAAAATGCACATTGGCAGATGGACCAATGTGAGTCGTCTATTTGTTGACGGGTGACGATCGATGATCATCATGGATTGTGGAACCATAATTTGTGTAGATGTTACCTCGTCCTTTGAATCCCACAATGGCTCCCCATCGTTGATCTGACTTCACTAATATCTTATGGTCATGGCTTAATCAGATGTTGATCTGATGATCTTCCTCTACAAATCCTAGATCTAACGGTTGTTTTGGCTTTCAGTTGAATTCATCCTTCAATGATCATGATCTATTCTTTTGTTAGATTGATGGATCATGTAGCTTACTTATCTTTTCTTGGCTTCTTTTCTCCATAGTGGTCAATGCCAGAGTTGACTATTTCTACGCAACTCTAATATGACCGTTATCATATTTCACTTTAGATCCACGTTTGTCGTGAATTCATCTATTCGGGATCTTGGGCCTTTGGGATTTCTTATCGTATCCTTCCACTTTACTTTGATCATATGGTCAATATAACTCCTCAAATGTTTCTTAGATTGGACGACTCATGTCCACTTCAGGACTTCATCTTCAGCTAAAATACATTTTCCTTCGGGTAATTTTATCTGAAGTAGTCAGCATCGAATTTGACCATTGTTCCTCCTACATGATATAAGGGTTTAATTCACTCTCGAATATTTAATCAGATGGCCATGATTATTTCCTTCTTTATGCAGGTTTCGTCTGTGATCCAATGGTCATATCTACATCTGAATTCTGTATGAACGGATCCAATTTCTTGATTTTTATAAAGGTTTCCACCTGTAAAAATTCTCTTTATGAAACCTGATCTCCTACGTGACTTTAAAAGCATTATCTCTTCTGAGCTTTGGAAAATGTACCTGTAACAAATATTATTTATCCTTCACAGTGATTAAATATTACAATCATGGAATTTAACAGATGATTTTTCTCCTGAACTTTAGCCTTGTTGGCATGTTGGATTCTCTTTCCATCAATGACTCTTCATTACACATGGATAGACCTTATCGGCCATCCTGACACTAATTTCAACTATATAACTTTGTTCATGAATGAGTCATGTTTCCATCAATGACAACACATAACCAACAATTCCAATGATCTCCCCCTTTGTCCTGGAGGGAAGCATAACTGTAAAACAAAATGAGTTTGTATCTTTGCTCCCCTTATTACTAATCTCATTTTCTATATAATGCCAAATTTGTTTTCTGCTTAATTTTTTCTTACTTCTTCTCTCCCCCTTTGACATCAATGACAAAGAGTGAGGATTTGACTATTTTCTCGCATGTGAGTTTATTGACTTCTTATCTCAGTCCATTGGGATATTTGTGTTCAAATAAGTAGTCTTCTTGATACTAACTTGTAGTGATACCAATTTGTAGTGATCAAGTATTTTAAACCTATTATAATTACTTTCTTATTTGATAACCAAAATACTCCCCCTCGGTATTTATTGAATTTCCTTTGTCAAATAGAACGAGATTATGAATCTTACTGATCTTCTTGATCTAGTTCTTATTCTTCTTTGATATTTCACAGGAATATCAATTGAGGATTGATACCGATTGATCTAATACCAATTTTTTTATCAATTGATCTTTGTTGATTGACACCCCTTGAACCTCTCTATTTCTTTTTCTCTTCTCCCATTTTTACAAAAATGAAAAAAAAGATTTTTTCTTGCTACCTTTGAGGTTATACTCCCACTAAGGCGATGCTCTCCTTTGTCCATTTTCTCCTTGTTGTATTATACAACCTCCCTATCAATGATTTTCCTTTATTTGGCTAAAGGATTAAGACATCATCAAGATTGTGTCATATTCTTATAAAGGGACTTCCCTTTCTTGAGCTTGATCTATTTCATATTGAATTTCACATTTCTTATTAGGACCTTCACCCATCATTTTCTTGTTATTATTTTCTTCATTTTCGGGTGAAAGATCATCTTTATCACTTTCTCCTTCAGATTTTCTTCTCCATATCTTTCTATGAGATATTATTCCTTTTGGACCTTTTATTTCTAATTGTGTTTTTGGAGATTTGTCATCTCCTTTATTCTTCCAAATTTTATTAGGTTTTCTCCCTTACTTGAATGAATTATTTAAGGATTGAATTTTTGAACTCCTGAAGCTTTGGGATTTGTGCCCAAACCTATCATAGTTGTAACATCTCATTGTATGACAAAATTTTGTTGTGTGCCCAAAAAAATTGCATCTCCAACTTTTAGTTGAGTTTTTGGATTTTCCTGCATATGCTTTCTCTAGTTTCTTGAAATCCATTGCTTTATGGCCAAAGTTATGACAAGAAAATAAATAGCCATTGAAGGTGTTTCCATTCTTGAATTTATTTTGGCTTGAGAGATCTATCTTTTGATTTTATTCTTCCTTTTTACTTCTATAGATTCCTTCCTTAACAATGTTCATGACTTGTAATTTCTTTGTAATTGCACCTTTTTCTTTTGAGAAGGATGATCCTTTCTCATGTTTGTAAATGGTGCTCCATTTGACATTGTCTTCCTTTTTATTGTATCCAAGACCACATTTGTCATCAATCGATCTTTGATTGTTCCAAATCTTATCTAGGATAGCTAAGCTATTATGGAATTTGAAAGATTTATTTGTCGTTTCATCGATCTATTTGAGATTGACTATTTCCAATTTCAACATGTGACATGAATTTTCTTTCCTAGTTATTTGGATATTCAAGACTAATTCACTTTCTTTAGTTTCCTCAAATTGAGTTTTTAGATTGTTAACCAATTCTTCTGTTTCTTTTAGTACTTATTTTATTTTAGTGTCATGTGTCTTTAATTATTACATCTCTTATGTTAGATTAGCAACTTCGGTTTTCAAACTTTTGATCTCTTCTTCTTTGTTTTCTATATGAAATTTTTGTCTGTGCTCTTCATGGTTAGATTGATCTAACTTTTGTAGTAGAAACATATATTTCTTTTGGATTTTCTCCAACTCTTAAAAAGTGTACGTAATTGTGTATTCAAGCTGGTCAAGAACATCCCTAGTAACTTCAATATATAGACTATTTGTTGGTTCCATACTAATCATTTAAAATGTAGTTATAACATCATTCTTAAAATCTAATAGTTTTTCATTGGTGAATACTGAGGTATTCATCAATTCCTTGATGTAGTAGTCTTCAATGTTGATCACTGGGGTTCGTATCAAATACTGCATTTCATTCTGATTAGAAATCTCTTTCTCTGTATTTTTTTCTTTAATCTGATTGGAATTCTCCTTTTCTTTATCTTGTTCCTTATTTGGATAAGAATTATCTTCTTCTAAGTTTTGTTCTTTATTTAGACATGAATCCTCTTTATATGAGTCTTGTTCCTTACTTTGATAGGATTCCCCTTCTTCTTGTGCTTCATTCTGATAACAATTTTCTAGGTGGAGCCATAATTCTTTAGCAGATTTGTAGTGTCTAATATTTTCTTTGACATGGTATGACAATCCATCCTGGATTTCTCTTAAGGATAATGAATTGTTTCTCCTTGCTTCCTTTGCAGTTTTGGTTTGCAAGATACCAGATATATAAAATATGCAGAACATAAATGAAATGCTAGAAATGACAGAATAACAGTAAAATATCTAGCAAAATCTTCACAATACACAGAAATGATATACGAAATAGCAACAGAAAAACACTTTGATTCAAATAGCAATGTTCACAGGCCTCTTCGAGGGGGAAACCTCCAGTCGAGCAGCACTCTGTTACAATAATCTCCAAGCTAGGGTTTTCATACCCTCGACCCTTATTTATACTAAATATGTCTATTTAGAGAAGCATATAGAGGAAGATCCTTCTAGAAGCAGAAGCTTCTATTAGGTCTTCTTACATCCGCCTTATTCTATTTTATTGAAAGGTCTTATTAATATTGACCTTTATTACATATCAATAAATTGATCTACCTATGTGTGGGTTAGGACCTTAACATGTCCGACCCCTTTAAAAGAACCTTGTCCTCAAGGCTTGAGATGTGGAAACTGTTGCAGAATGGTAGTTGGTTCCCAAGTGGCATCTGCTGGAGTCATATATTTCCACTATACTAGCACATCCTTGATGGTTCTCTGATGCAGGCGATGCTCCCACTGGTCCAAAACTGCTTCTAGTTGTAGCCAAATGGATCCTTCTTCAGCTAACTCTAGAAGGTTGGTTTGAATGTGGCACCTGGTTCCAATCACCTTCTTCAAGCATGAAACATGAAAAACAGGATGTAGCTTCGACTGACTGGGCAGAGCTAACTGATATGCGACTTGTCCCACATGCTTTAGAACTGTGTAAGGGCCATAAAATTTGGGTGCTAGCTTCTGACACTGCTCGGCCTTAAGGGAAGTTTTCTTATATGGTTGCAGTCGCAGAAACACCTGATCCCCTTCTACAAATTGATGCTCCGAGTGACCTTGATTTTCTTGTTGCTTCATTCTATTCTGGGCCATGACCAAGTTCTCTTTAAGGGTATGAAGGATATCCTCTCGGACTGTAAGTGTTTGGTCGACCGCCTGGACCTTCGAGGTACTCGGTAAGTATGAGAGAACTAACGGTGGCTTCTGTCCATACACTGCTTCAAAATGCGTCATGCGAGTGGCTGTATGGTATGTCGTGTTGTAGCACCATTCGGCGAGGGGTAACCATTGAGCCCACTGGTGTTGTTTTTCAGAGGCAAAACACCTTAGATAGGTTTCCAAACACTTGTTGACGACTTCCGTTTGACCTTCTTTCTGGGGATGATAAGCTGAGCTAAGATGCAATTGTGTGCCTTGTAGCTTAAACAGTTCTTGCCAAAAATTTCTTGTGAAAGTTGGGTCCCGATCAGAAACAATAGAGTTTGGAATGCCATGAAGCTTGAAGACCTGATGCATGAAAATTTGGGCCACCGTGGATGCAGTAAATGGGTGGTGAAGAGCACAAAAATGAGCATACTTGGAAAGGCGGTCCACCACCACCATTATCACTGATTTATTCCCCGATTTGGGTAATCCTGTAATAAAGTCCATAGATATATCCTTCCAAATAGCAGGGGGAATCAAAAGCAGTTGGAGGGTGCCTGGAGATTTGACTGTTTCTCCCTTGTTGCGTTGACATACCTCACATTCAGCCACAAACTTACGTATGTCCTATTTCATACCATCCCAGAAAAAAGAACGTTTAACTCTGTCATATGTTTTGGTGAACCCTGAGTGCCCCGCTGTGGGTGTAGCACGAAGCTCAGAGAGTACCGTGTATTTGAGATTTGATTGTTTACTTAAATACAAGCTACCTTTGTATCGAAGCTCATCCTGAAGCCAGGAGTACCCTGGGGGAGCCTACACCTTGTTCTGCAGTTGCTGAATCAGATGCAAAC
>ML776873.1:1631168-1708436 GCA_009831015.1 Picea engelmannii | reverse complement strand
ACAATTAAGACCCCAGGTCTTTTACAACCATTATCCATCCCAAGTCAGCGCTAGGAGGAGGTTTCCATGGATTTCATCACAGGGTTACCAAAGTATGAAGGAAAGAGTGTCATCATGGTGATTGTTGATAGACTGACCAAGTACACACACTTTTGTGCACTCACTCATCCCTTCAAAGCTAGTACATTTTCCACTGCATTCATGGAGACAGTTCAAAAGCTACATGGCAGCCCAAAGATTGTTGTAAGTGACAGAGATCCCATCTTGACTGGACATTTTTGGACAAAATTATTTTCTTGTTTGGGTACTCAATTGGATCATAGCTCATCCTATCATCCTCAATTTGATGGACAAACCAAGATAGTGAACAAATGTTTGGAAGGCTACCTTCGTTGCTTTGTCTCTGATAAACAAACACAATGGTTCAAATGGTTACCCTTGGTAGAATGGTGGTATAACACTTCCTTTCATACTGAAACAAAAATGACACCATGTATGGCACTTTATGGATACCACCCTCCTTCCATCACTTCTTCTCTAAAAGAAAAATCTAAGGTTCAAGTAGTGGAAGATCACATCGAGAATCAACAACAAGTTCTCCAAATCTTAAAGGACAACTTGACCATGGCACAGAATCGCATGAAACAATAAGCAGATAAACATCATAGTGAAAGAAGTTTTGAAGTAGGGGATTGGGTGTTTTTAAGACTACAACCATACAAACATATGTCCTTCAAGCAAGCCAAGAAGGATAATAAATTATCTCCAAAGTACTATGGCCCTTATAAGGTGTAGCAAAAGATTGGTACTATGGCATACAAATTGGAGCTGCCTGCATCTTCACGAGTACACCCAGTTTTCCATGTTTCATGCTTAAAGAAGGTTATAGGCAACAAGATCCCAGTTCAAACTATATTTCCATAACTTTATGAGGAAGGAACAATAATATTGGAGCCGGAATCCATCACTGACACAAGAATTTGCCAGCTGAGGAATAGATCTATTTCAGAGTATCTCATTAAATGGAGGAAACTACCGGTTGAAGATTCCACTTGGGAAGATGAGTCTTTTATATAGAAGCATCCAGAGTTACTCAAGCATTGTGGACAACACTTATCTCAAGGGGAGGTTCATTTTAAGCCCTAATATTGGCTCATTACCCCTTAATTGGGGCATATTATATTAGTAATTTTATTTTATCTATGTCGGCTTTAGGCCATTAGTTGTAATTATACCTCCTAGTATCCTATATATACCAAGGAGACATTTTCATTATGAATCATCTGGTACTTGAACATTTAAGTGGGGTAAAAGGAGGTTTCCCCCTTGAAGAGGCTTATTATCTGAAATTATCTCTTTTTCATGGCGTTGATTACTTTTTCTGAGGTTTTTCTATGCTATATTGATATTTGGTTCTTAACAAACTTCCCCCAAAGTCTTCAAAGTACTCATAGAAAAGTGATATACTCTATCACAACTTGGGAGGGGATGCTATAAAGGAATGATGTGGCCCCAAACTCAAGGTATTCGTCCCAAACCTCGATGGTACAAATCTACAAAATGAAAATAGATGAGCTTATTTCAAGCATGGTAGAAACCATCTAATTATCAGTCATTGATGTATACCGCTAACATATGTGAGGGGACCCATCGATGAGGAATATGGACCTTAAGGTACCTAGTACAATATAGTTAGTGTCAATAGAGGATATGATGTAGAAAACTCATAGAATCAATCAATTATTAATCAATGGTGAAAAACCATCGTCGATCGTGAGGAGGAATACCACTAAGCATTCCAAGCTCCAAGGTACTAGCTAATAACTAGATCCCTATCCTACATGATGTGTTGAATTCAATAAGAAGAA
Organism: Picea engelmannii; assembly: GCA_009831015.1. Lineage (NCBI taxonomy): Eukaryota > Viridiplantae > Streptophyta > Pinopsida > Pinales > Pinaceae > Picea > Picea engelmannii. Next base: position 1,706,568 of record ML776873.1, on the reverse strand, counting down.
ATCCATCAAAGGAGATCCTTCATGTATCTCCCATCAATCGACACAAAACATACACCAAGAGATGATGTGAAGAGAGAGTATCACCAAATACAACTAGCATAGGTATGGCTAACTTGAAAAGTCAACAAAACATCATATGGCCAACTTAGGATTAAACTTCCCTTGAACATATATCATGACATAATAGTGACTTGTAAATGAGACACAAGAGATGGACAAATGTAGTGCAACAATGCAAGAGGCATTGAAGCACTCTCCATGATGAATGGAAGAGTAACTAGTTAGAGGAGTATATGTGACTCATATTACTAGTACAACTCCTAGGAAAGACAAAACCCATCTGTAAGATGAGGACTCAAATAGGTTCCATGTTCAAGGGAAACTCAACTAACACTTCCATTTTGAGATAGATCAATGGTAAAAATTGCCACTTTTTCTTTTTTTAAATTCTGGTGTTTAGTGTCTCCTTCATGGTTTAACAAGCACAAAAGAGAAATAAAAATATGCTCCACAGTGTATTTTGCATTCATTTTTAACGAGCATGAAAAAGAGTGAAAAGTATACTCATGATGGTTCCTTTTCTCATGTCTTTAATGAGTCTAAAAAAGAGATAAAAGTGTACTTGATATGGGTCTTTTTCATGTCCTTTAACGAGTTTGAAAAAGAGATAAAATTGTACTCATTTGGAGAGAATGAGTGGCATAACAACATGATCCTATGTTCAAAGAACATGGAAACGACCTAATAAAAATGAATGTAAATGGTATTGGCAAGTGAGATCCACTCTTGGAAGTTTCTCTCTCCATGGGTAGATGGATGCAAAATGGAGGCCAAATAATGCGAGAGGAGGATGGTCAAAGGCTATGTCAATAGCAGTAAGTGGGATCTGGGAGAATAATAGTGCAGTAGAAGGGTAAATGATGCAAGCATCAAATTCATAAGGGACTGTAAAGAACCATAAAAAAGTGTTCGGAACCCCCATGGGATATGGCCAAAATATAGATGAAGAGAGGTGGAAATGAGTCTCAATGTCAAGTCGTGGAAAGACTACACGAGGGTTCATGAGTCTATGAAAAATTGTGGCATGGGCACCGAATGAAAATATAGGTGCTAACTAGGGTGCCCATGGAGGGTAGGAGCTACTGAACAAGTTACGACGTGAAAAAATAGAGTGGCTAATGTCACAACCTAGTAGTATTGAACCTAATTCATGTGATGAAAAAATAGACAATTAATAATGAAAATCGTGGATGCAGGCAAAAACCTATCCCTATCTGATAGTTTGAAAACATGTACTTCAAGTTTGGTGTAAATCACCATTTCCGTAAAAAAGTTCCCACAATCCTATCAACACAGATAAACTATATTCCAGGGTAAAAAATGTATAGTGAAATCTCAAAAAGGAAATTTTTTTTGTATCTTTTCGATATTATATATTAAAAATAAAAAGACTCAGACCAAACACCTATGTACAAGGAACTACGCATATCGATGGTTTATGAAAAGTAGATCCCATTTTTATTCTCATGCCATGGATATCTATCTTCATCCATGAACTCATGGGATGATGTCATTATCATATGGCTCACCATGTTGAGGCCATGCCACATAGAAAAAAATATCTACTAATAAACATACCCATATTGAGTGGTTTTATGAAATAGGGTCATCCTCGAATGCTTCAATTTTCATGTGTGGCCATATTGTCAATTTGCAGAATTCACTATCTCATCTTGAGTGGTTTTATGAGATAGAGAAGTATACAAATTGACAATATGGTCACATGTGAAAATTGAATCATTCAAGGATGACCCCTCATATTGAGGGGAACCTACCATGCCCCCTTGTAGAGGGGAAATATTTTTTGCAACCATGTGTTGAGGTTGAGGAGGGAAACGATGAGTTAGTATAGCAAGTTTTTGGGGAGCCTTTTTTTGTGAAAAATAATGATGGATTGCATCATTCTAAGTACATTGATGTGTAGGGTGGTCCTCCCCATAAATCATGCAATGGAACTGACTCTTCTTATTCTCTTTCATCTCCCCCCCCTTGATTGTTTTGGGCGGGAGCGATCCCTGACTTAGTATTGGAATTTTTCTTTTTATTCCTTTTTTTTTTCCTCAAGGTTGTTGAGGATTATTTGGTTTTGTGGAATACACTAAATTCACCTTAGAGGTATGAGTGGGGACCATAGCATTTTGAGCATTAGAACCAACAACAAACAAGTGTGACGAAATGGACATGTGACCCATCTGGTTAGCTAACTAGAAAAAATAGGCATGGGATACATAACCCACCACACCATCAATGTGGAGTCTTGGGTTTGGATTTTTGGGATGTATAGATGACCTAGGAACATGCAAGATACTAGCATAAAGAGTCCTCGACCGAGAGTAAATCAAATATAAGTGTTGGGAACACACGATGGCTTTCTCCTCAGTAGCCAGCCCGACCATAGCTACGTCCTTGGAAATGGGTGGTAAGAGGGACTTTGTAAGCCATTCCATTAGGATTTTGTCTGGAATCTAGGTCTTGATCATCCTAAGTATTCGTCTCCACTCATGTATATGATCAAAAATGTGAGTGGAGGTATCATGTCGCAGATATTTTAAGATCTATGCTCTTATATCATAACATATGGGAAATTGGTAATGCATTAGAAACGCCATCGCCATGTCGCTAAAACTTTTAAAGGAAGTTCCTTATAACTCAATATACCATTTGGTGGAGCTTTCAATTAGGTATATTTGGAAAATATACAACCTCACGTTGCCATCCACCAAGGAATTAGATGAGGACCATAAGTGATATGCCATGATGTGTGTTGAGGGGTCTTATCTCATCTTTCCATCAAATTTTGACATGTTTTATGGTAGCTTAGCATGCATGACTGACCATGAATGGTTATGGTAAAAGGGTCATTTATCAAACATGACAAATTAGGTAAGTCTAATGTTGTGAGGAATGGAAATAGCATATGAGAAAATGAATACTGAGAGGAAGATGAAGTTCCTGAAGTCATAGATGAAGTTTGTGGTCCCCCTAAGTTTGTGATGCCAAAGGGTTGTGGTGTTCTAGAAGAGTGAGCTCCCTCGGGGATGGTGGAACTTCCAAGAGCATGTCTTCTTCAAGGATAATACATGCCCCTGGGGGGATTTCCCCCATGGGTAGGTGTATACCATAAAGGAAATGTATTCTCAAAACTAATCCCAGGGAAGAATCCCCCCAAGACCATAGGTATGAATAAAGGGAAAGCCTCCCCATTGTGTAAATTTTCCCCCAAGGGGTGTGCCCCTAGGGAAAGGTGTACTAACCCATCGCAAATTAAATCCTCCTAATGTACTACTTCCCCCATCCTAACTAGGGACAGCCCCAAAACCACTAGGAATTTTCCATCCAAAAGTTAAAACAACACCTAACAATGTCGGACCACTCACAAGAATGGTGTAAGTGGAAGGAACTCCACGCCCCATGTTGAAACCAAGGCTCAATCCCCCACCGGAAGAACATAGAGATGTGGGAATTATAATGGATGATATGGGTGTAGGAACACTAGGTAGACTATTGGATGGAAAATAGGAAACATATGGTGTCCCCCAGATAGAGGGACCTGTAGAAAAATGTATTGATGATGTAGGTCCAATGATTCTCAGGGAAGGTACTGTGGACATCACAAGGATTCCCCTAGTCCCACTTGCATATGGGCTTGATGGATCATCCATGCAATGAAAAATACTTGGTCTTAACATGGTGTAAGGATTGTTGAACAAAGAAAAAGGTTCACTAAAAATATCCCATACTTGGATAAGTATGTGTACTTCAAGATTAGTCAAAGGAGAGTTAAATTTTGGTGAAGGAATTTCGTTAACCACTTCCACCTCAAACAGACCAATCTTCTCAAAAAAAATATGGGATTCTTCCAATTCGTAGTATCCTATCTCACATCACTTAAGAGGTGGTTGTACCTCCATGATTATCTCTATTCCACGTAATAAATGGGAACGGTGCAGTGATTCAACCACAGTGAAAATAATAGGTGAAAACCAAAACAAACTTCAACCTAAGGCCGATGTAGGCTCCGAACCAAATATCACACCCCTAAAAAATATAGGACAACAACAAGAAAACCAATGGATCAGGGGGCCTTCTGAAAACCAACCCTCCGGGGAGATGAATTCCCCACAAGATTGGCTAGTGAAGGTATGAGGAGTAATTATGATGAATGATGTGAAACTTCCCTAACCGGTGCAAGCAACCTTTATTAAGGTGGGCACCCTCCGAGGGAATTCAAACCATGAACAAACATATGCCCCATGTACTACAAGAGCATCCCACCTATAGTCACCTCTGTAGCTATCTAGGAATAGTCACTAAGGCTACCACCTCACAATCAATGACAAGGTGAACATTCGCAGGTTTGACCACACGTAAGGGAAAAGTAACTATGCCCAAAGCTTCCAAGAAGTTACCTTACACATAGGCATGGAACCAATGAAACCCCTATATATGTAGTAGTCAAAGTAATACCGCAAACACCAAAACAAGAAAAAAGGTGTAATCTCCCTACTTGCCTCAATGCAACCTCATGCTTGACTCTTGTGTTAGAGGAGATTCTCAACACACTGGTTGCAAGAATGGGTTTTACACTTTGTAATGACTTCTAGGTTTCGGTTTGATGGCCTTGGAGAGTTCACTCTCCAATCCTATTCCAAGGCCCCAAACCTATCTAATGTTGGTTTGCTAGAAAATAAAAGAGTCTAATTGATTTTAATTATGAATTATTTTCTTATGGTTGTTGTTTATGTCAAAGGGAAAATGGATGAAACTTTTGTGGTGTTTACTATTGACCCAACCAAAACAATGCAAAAATGATGATGCACTTGTCCAATTCAATTGATTATAAATGTGGGAGGGATAAGAGATATTTTCCTTTGTAAACTTCAAAATGAAACCTCTCAAACACCAAGAAACCTTGCAAACAAATCATATTCAAACTTTTTACAACAACTAAAACCAAACTCTTCAATGGTGCCCTTAGTGTATAATGCTTGAAAACCTTGTAAGCATGCAATGACTTTTTTTTTTTTCCAAATATGATGAAAAGGGTTTCTTAATATAATCAAGAAAACAATATGCAAATTGGAAACTAGAAAACAATAAGGTTTTTAGGATGTTGGTATTAATGCACGAAATCATGCTCAAATGTCTCTATGGGATCAAAAACCCAAAACTTGGAAAAACGATCTAATGGAGATCTAGAGTTCGGGAGTAGAAATTTGTAAGGGAAGTAGTGCACTCTATATTTACCAGAAACATATGAGATAATATATCAAAATAAATCCCTATAAATCCTCTATGTAATGGATTTGGTGTAGCTTCAATGTGAATTATTTATCACAATATATTAGCCAAACATTCCATGTAGTTGTCACGTAAAATCTACGAAATAGTTGATTTTGAATCAACGATAACTTTGCTTTCCGGACACCGATTTAAACAATTTTTTTAAACTGGATAACATTTTGATATGAATCTGTATATGTAGTTACTATTGGATAATGTTGTCATTTATGCCAATGGTTTGATTTATTAATGTCAAAGTATTGATGTCAAGCGATTTAGTGATTGATTGATGTCAATGGATTGATTGATAGGCTTGATTGATTGATGATTGATGAACAATGTATATGTATTGTCCTTGATGAGAATGATAGATGTCAAGTGGAAACCAATCAATGAAGATGGATCAATAAGTTATCATTGATATGATGCATAGATGAAGATGGATAAATGAGTTGTCATTGATACATGATGAATATGGATTCTTTGATATATGATGCATAGTTTGTTTGATGTAAATATGACTCATTATTTTCTTGTCATGGTACAAATGGATGAACTCAAAAGTGGTCCCCTTATGGTGAAATCCCTCATGGGAAGACACTTTGTGGCTGAGTTGTGGTTGAGAGAACCCATGTTTGTATGTGGAATAATGAGATGAATATCAGTGATTTTGTTGGCGAAACTATCCTAGATGGATAATGCTTGTCATGCCATTTCTCGTGGTATGTGGAATGTCACATAACTCCTCACGGTTTGAGAGTTATGGCCCTACGAAGTTGAAGGACCCCCATATGATGTCTTAAAGCCCCATAAGGTCAAAGAAGTCAAAGTGACTTAAAAGAATAAATCATTATTTAAATGATAAAGTAAAGTGACTAAGTCAAGAAGATTATTTAAATGATTAAGTGAGGTGACAAAATCAAGAAGGAATATTTAAATGATAAAGTAATGGAGAGATTTCTATTTATGGAAAGTGGTTAACCCTAAGATAAGGAAAATAGGTTAAGTGACCTAGAAATGGGTTAAGTGACCTAGAGGATGAAAGTATAAATAAGATAGCAATGGTCTCTTGAAACACATCCTTTGTGTGGATCAATGGAGAGCTTCTTGTGAGATTATCCTTTTGGAGTATTGATGGAGAGCTTCTTGTGAGATTATCCTTTTTGAGTATTGATGGAGAGCTTCTTGTGAGAGCATCTTTGGTGTGGATCTCTTGAGCATGATTGGAGATATACTCTGAGAAAGAGAGTGTGAGGAGGATCTCATGGACGCATCAAAGTTTCAGCAATATCAGAGATCTTGACGACAAAAGTCTCGGAGCTTCATAAACCCTAGTTTATGAGGTGTACGTGGGTTGTAATGGGCCAGGGTGCGTACATACGCGGGTTGTATGAGGAAAGGGCATGTACAGTGGATACAATCATGGATATTTGTGTTTGAGATGATGACTGGCAGTTGAAGACTAAAGCAGGTTCCAGATCTGTATTCTATGGTCTTAGATCTGTCACTGAGACATTGGTATGGTCACATTCTTGTCTTGATGGATAGTATTACTTGTTGTGTTGTGAATTCTTAGGGAATTCTTGGTATGGTTGTTGTGATGTGATTTATGTTGGTTGATGGAGTGAGCAGTACTCATGTGATTCAATTGTGATATGATTTCTACGATATACTAGTTTCTTATACATGATTGAGTTAGCATTCATATTGATTGGTTGTAGAGCATGAGTAATATATTGGAGAGCTTGGATGTGTTGTGACTGGCTGGTGGTCAGTTTGGAGAGTGGAAGATAGAAGAATTTTTTCTTGCAGGTTGCAGAGGATTTGAGTGTGTGATGAAAAGGATAAACCCTAATAGCTCAGAAGGGACATGCAGGTTGCTGCATATATTGGCCATGTACATATGTAGGATGTAGTGAGCTAGGGAACGTACACACGCGGGTTGCACTACTAACATTTCACATACTTGTTGTAGATTGATATATGTTGAGGATCGTTGCCTCATCTGAGTTGGTGCTGAGGGTGTAAGTTGAGTCTTGCATTATAGAGTTGGTGCTCTTGTAGAGTTGTACTCTATTTAGTTGTTGCTGAAAAACCCCGAGGATTGGAGTCCGTAATAAAAAGAAAATTATACATACATCTTGTGTTCTTTGTGTTCCTTGTGGTGATGACTTATTGATGATCTATGTTTCTAATATATGTTGTTGATATATGTTCACATATAACTGGTTATAAATGACAACAATGAGTAATGAGTAAAAGTTGAATGTTAACTAATGAGTTTTGTGTAAGAGGTAAGTTTTGGTAAAAAGAGCCCCACACTCATTCACGCCCCCCTCTAAGTGTGGTAGGTGTGTCCAATAGTTATTTCCTTAAGATTCTACACAAAAAATTACATAATTTTATTTGAAGTTTGTGTCCCTTTTTCAAAGGAAAAAATCCCTAAGAGATCCAACGAAGAAAGAAATCGATCTCCCTAGTGGAGTCACCAATTCCGTTGGGGATAAATCCAACCTATATATAATCCAAATCTCCCATGGATATTCCCTTGATCCAAGACAAACATAGGGGATAGATTCCTATGGTTCTCCCTAGATCCAATCAATATGTTTCTTATTTTATGCTAAGAGATAGTAAAGAGGCATACCTTTTTGTTTGAATATTTTTCTCGCATATCCTTGGCTGGTGTAGTCCTAGAGATCCATGTCCAAGCTCCTTCAATTGTTACCTACACAAAAATAAATAAACAATACCAATCTAAAAATTCTCTCTAGCATAGGAAATCACAAATTCATCTAGATGTATCATGATCTATTCAATGTAAGATCAGATCAAACATATATCATTGAACATGAACAATATTAAAGGGGAAAACCAATGACCTATATTAATATGAAATGGATAATTACATAATCTTTTACCTTAGATGAAAAATGCATTCCTTCTAGTTCTAGGTTCTCGATGCTCCTCCTTGGCCTCTTGAGTTTCTCTCTCTATTTTTCCAGCATAATCACTCTCAAAATCTCGCTCCCCATCTCCTTGATTTGTCCTCTTCTTATAGGATTTTAGAAGAGATTGGAGACAGGCTTCATGACATGTGAATTAGGTGGTTACAATTCATGGATATCTTGATGGCATGTGAACTAAGAAACTAAAAGTCATATATAGGCTTCATGGCATGTGAAACTAAGAAATTACAAGTCATGCACAAGTTTCATGCTTGATTGTGAGCTTTTTCCAACATATTGTGAACGTTTTCTCTATTATGAGATTTTTCCTCAAGTTTCGTGCTCAATTATGAGATTTTTTCCATCTCACCATTTCTTTTAAATTATGATTTTTTTCGCAATTAAGAAATAATTTTTATTTCATAATTATGAAATTCTGACAAAATAATAATTTCCTTGTGAAATAATTATGAGAACTTTACTCAATTATGTAATTCTAGCCTCATAAAATCTATTAACATGCTTTCAAAACCTATGCTGGAAAATACAAGTATAACAAAGGGGTGGAAAGAAACAGTTTTGAGGAAAGGGTAAAGCATTGCATTAAGTTCTCCCTCTACAAATGCGCTCATGGAGATGAACATCACATGTGGCCTTGCATGTCAATGAAACAATGACCATGAAGTAAACCCTAGATCGAATGATTCACTCACACTTGCACTTTGATGGGTTTCTTGGGAACTAATTCTCTACTTGAGTACCAGAACACCTAATAGGGTCCTATGATGGTCCTCTCATACTTAAACTTGGAAATTTTCATAAGGTCATTAGCTAGTGTGAAGTTTCAAGAAGATACCTAATGTGGTCTACTTATGTGGATTTCATATTAACATGTTTATGTTATAATGACTCTTGTATTGATGATGGTTGGTCTCACTTGATTCTTTGAGTTGATTCTTGATGATGATGCATACTTATACATGGTCCTTTGGAGGATATTTATGATTATTCTCCCATAATTCATGGAGGAAATTACACACCATTTGGAGGATGTTGAAGGCTTGATTATGAAAGTTGGACCATATGATGACTTAACACATCTATTGATACCTTTCATCACACCTTGGACCATGGATGTTTCATCTTGGATCTAGAAAATTGCATACATGATCTTGATGTGTCACTTGAATAGAGCATGGAGCCCCTTGATGACATTGCACCCCCTTGAGGATGTTGAGGCTTGGCTTGATGACATGGGATTTCATGATGATAATGCACCCCTTTGGAGGGGTCATAGATCACTTTTACTTGATGACAATATGGTTTTGGTGGAGGTAATTTCACATGTGATGGGACGTTTCACTCAAGGATGATGTGACAATAATTGCTTGAGCCAACCTAGCACATTTAATTATGAGTTGGAACCTTTTGATGAGGAGACATGACCTTTTGATGATGCATTATACCATTTGTGGAGAGACATGACTTTTAGAGTATTTATGCCCCATTTTGGAGATGATGTCACCTTTATGAAACTTCTACATTCACACGTGTGGTAGTTTTGGAGGACATTTTCATGTTTTAGTATTGTATATTTGTTTTAGAGGAATTTTTTGGGGTCATCCTTAGACCTATCCACCTTGTATCATGGATTTTTTATGTTTTAGGGTATTTTAGGAGGATATTAGCTCATTAAGGGTGAAGCACTTGGTTTCCTCATATAAATAGAGGAAGTGCTCCCTCATTTTACATATTTCTACTTGTGGAGGATTACAACTACTTATTGACTCTATATTTTTATTTTGGCATGTCTAAATGACTCATGCGAATCTTGGAGAGATTATGTATGGACGCTTTCTAAAGTTTGATGGATGATTCAAGGTTTCATGGATAAGCATTTATTTACCTAGTAATTAATATTTCTAAGTATTTGTAGATTTATTTATTGAATGTATGAAGTGTAAATGTTCTTATAAAAGTGGTGAAAGTGCATTTTTCCTTGTATCCTATCTAGAAAACCCTAGGAAGGTTTATAGTGGACAACCTTCCATTGATATTGTATTCAAATCACGTTAAATGGCATAGAATGATTTTATAGGGTTTGTAGTGGACTACCCTAGTTTTCATCCTATAGGATAGTCTCCTAAGGTTCGTAGTGGACTGATTTATGGTTTATACATGATACATGCTTCACCCTTTTCAATTGAGTTCATATTTTGACTCCATAATCCCAAAAAAAAAAAGAGGTGTTGCCCAACATTTTGGGGTAACTCTTAAGGGATCAATTTGAGAACAATGTAGTGGAATCTATTAAGGAGAGTGATGTATTAGGATATACTTTCATGGACCAACAAAAAGGTAATGAAAGTCTAGATTTTGTTTTGGAAACATTAACTCTTCAATATGTTAATACTGTTGAGGGAAACATTTTTAGAGTATAATCTTGATTTTCGAAAACCTGTTGCACCTTTAGTTGTAGCAATTGTTTCTTGTGTGTCGAAAACTTTCCACATAGATGGTGTTGGAGATTTTGAATTTAATATACTTCTGGAGGAATGTGAGATCATGCTTCACTACCAAATATATGAAAGTCGCTTACATTTGGATTAATTTTATTCCATGTTTCCTCCAATGATATATATTTTAAATCCTTTGTGGGAGTGTGATTTTCCATGTAATTGGCACAATTGATGCCTTTAATCCAATAATTAAGACTTAATCCTTTATATTGGATCATGAAAATAGTCATTTCCTTTAATGTGCATTTTTTTCTCTCAACAACACCAGTTTGTTGTGTTGTATAGGGAACAATATGTTGAATTTCAATTCCCTTTACAATAAATTAACTTGTTAAAAAAAGTTCATAGATTCACTTCCATTATTTGTTATTAACCTTTGAATTTGATGTCCATATTGTCTTTCTACAAGGGAATTGTAAGCCAAAAACGTGTCAAAAACTTCACTCTTATGTTTTAATAAGTAAACCCAAGTGCATCTAGAGAAGTCATCAATGAAATTTGAGAAGTGATTGCACCCAGAGAAAGAAGGAAAATAAAATGGACCACACAAACCACTATGAACAAGATGCAAATGCGTCAAGGTATGCCAAGAGGTATGTTTGTCAAAAATATCCCAATGATTTTTTTTGAAAACAAAACCACCACAAACAAACACCATCTCTTTAATAAATGAGAGGAAGACCAATGATCATATTTTGATTACATAGTTGTTGCAATGAACAATAGTTTAGATTACCAAACCACTCATGCCAAAGTTTTATCAAGTCATTTTTATGAGCAACAGAAAATGATGGAAAATATGGTGACCCAAATTTTTTGAATTTTTACAACCTAGTAATATTATTTATAATTTTAGTTTCCAGGACATGCTTGGAATATTTTAAATCCATGATTACAAATTGGTGAGGTGAAAACTCGACAGTTTTACCTTTGCTTGAATGACTGATCTAATACATTGATAGAATGTTGTAGGAAATACTTTGAACACATAATACATCATTGAAATGATTAGTATCTACCTAAACATTTCCAAACCTGACAACATTAATAGGTCTATCATCACAAAAAAATATTTTTTTAGTGTAACGTTCATTAAGAGTAGAAAAATGGCTTTATCCTTAGCCATATGAAAAGATTCTCCAGAAATCAATAAGCCACTCGTGGGAAGAATAAGTGGATGTTACATTGAAGTAAAAACCAAAAGAAAAATGTGCATTTCCATGAGAAGAAGAGATATCAGAAGAAGAATCGAGATTGATGTTGTGCTTCTGCATTGTTTCTTTTAAGGCCTCCATATTTTTAAAATATTTAGACTCAATGTGCCTACTTTTGTTTTGTCCTTTGTCACTATTGGGAGTAGAAGTTGGATAAGAGGGTTTGGGGCCCTTGTTTTTCTTGTTGATGTTGTGAGTATGTTTCTTCTTTGAATGTTTTGTTTTTCCTTTCTTCTAGGACACGAAGGCTTTTTTATATGTGTTAGCATCATAAGTCACTCATGGATTGCTTGTAGGAGCAGAGCCCGATGCCCATCAGTTTTTATGTCACAGTTTGTTTAATGGGGTGATCAGATGGGTAAAGACTCAAGAAAATATAGCTTTAACTCGGTAAACTAGGCCTGGTATGTAGAAAGAAAGAGAGGTCTTGATCCAACTTCTGTCAGTAAATGATTAAAGGGTCGAAGAAAGAATACTTGTGAGAAGGGTGAGAAAGATTGCCTCGGGAAACAGGCCTTCAGAAGCTTGAGGATGAAAAAATTGGAAGCCAAGATCCTCTTGGTCCAGAGTTTCAAGGAGCTGAGGGGTGACTCGACTAAATCCTTCAATTCCAAGTCGTTTCAGTGCTGAGAACATCACAAGAACCGATTAGAAACAATGTGACTATTACAGTGATCCAACCTACATCATCCTATAACAGTCAAAACTCGATTGGATCCTCCAATTCCGAGTTGTTCTAACACAGTAAACAAAGAAATGGAAGGGAAGCTGACATCCATAAAGTAAGAAATCTCAAATTCCTTATACATTAACAGAGCGACCAACGCTTCATCAAAACTTTACAATCGAGATCTTAGCTCAACCATCGATGGATACAAAAAATGACCAAAATGCCTACATATGCTCTTCCCCATTTCGCCCAGAAGAGGTGTCTCCTCAATCACATCTAGCCTGCATTCTACTGTCATATGCTACCTTAATTCTTCATGGCTCGTGCCAGGGGGGTAGCTGAGCCATTAAATGTTGAATTGGCATGTGTAGGCTTCCCTGGCGACTTGGAGACTCGACGCGGCTTCCATGGAAAGAATTAGTATGGAGGACCATCTTGGGTGAACCTTCAGCGGGGACGTCCATACCCTGTAATTAATGAGTGAAGCTAGGCTTCAACCACCTTATCTCTTCTTCGTTTATCCTCAAGCTGGCATCGAGATTTAGATCACATGAATCAGTGCCTGGAGAACACAACGCCCCCTCTCTTGAATCTTAATTAGGCGCCTTGGACCTCTCTGTCAGAGTGCTTTTGGCGTTTCGGGGTTTGCGGATGAGAAAGGATTAGGATTTTTCTCCTTTAAAGTCGCGATGGGAAAAATGTTGGGAGGGCCTAACGATCGCCATGTGTTCCCCACTGATTTGACGGATCTGAACTAACCCGTTAATACTGTGGGCCCGAGTTTTGGTGCTTTCGGTGCTATCGGGGTTCAGGGTTTCGAAATGTAAAATGGCGAGGAGTGCTTACCACTCGAATTCTCGAATTCCGTCATGACATGGATGCATGTCGCGCGTCCTTCAGATGGACGACCCAGATAGTATTTGCTATTATAAAGGGGTTGTCCCCCCTTCACCCGCTCGCTTGATATGACCTGGTGCTGAGATCCTGGGCTTAGTTCGAAGGGAGCTTCGGAGTTTCACTGATCGACACTTTCAAGTGCAATGGACAGAGAGCTTCCTGACTCCCGATACCCGATACGCCGACAGGCTGCCACCTGTCCTGGTTGGATGGGACGACCCAAATCTGATTTGAACTATTGGTGCTCCCTCTTGCGCTAAACCTTGGGCAACTCGGTAGCTCCGAAAACCTGATGACCGTCGACCTTCTTTGTAAATAGATCTTGGATGCTTCCAACGCTATTTTGCCTGCTCGCTTGCCTTGCTACCGGAAAAACAGGGATTCTCCCATGCTGCGCTTGGGCACTTCCTGATAAACCTATAGACCTGGGTGCTTTTGCGCCTAAGACAAAAATAATCACTACATTAGGCTCCATGGGGGATACAGTCATCCCTGTGATGCTCTAAGAACTCATTCCGCAGCTTCAGTGGCTTGTTGTTGGGCTATGGAGTCAGGCTCAAAACATCCCGCTGCTGAAAATACAGGTCGAAAAATAAAAACAAAACAAAATAAACGTTCATGCTTACAGGAGCTTATTTATGTACAGTCCTAGGCTAATAAAACACTTTACATGGGCTAGGTGAAAGAAAACTTCCACCATAGCCATTCAAGCAGCTTCCTGGATAGAAGCTCCTTCCTTCTGTCGATGATCATCAGCGGATGGTGTAACCGTGACAGCAGAGCGGTTACACTCTTAAACTCCTCCTTATAGGCTGGAGTTGAGATGAAATAGGGAGGCTCCAAGGCATAGGGGAAATTCCACTCCATGTACTTGCAGACAGGGTCATAGAATGCGTGGAAAATTCCAGAAAATGGGCGACAGACACCCTCCTCTTCTACACAGTTGTTCACTTATGGTTGAATATCTCTTATAAGCACAGGTTGATGGTGGAAAACTGACGTAGGCTCGCTGATCTTGGGCGGTGGCTGCTCGCTGACTGGCTCTAGACAGGAAATATTATGCTCCTCTGGTTCGGTCTCCCCCAGGTCTGATTCGTATTCATCATAAATAGGGACCATGGGGTGGTTCTGTTTTCCGAATGGCTCTTCAGTATCTCGATAGTGATCAAAAGTAGGATAAGCTTGCTGCTCATCATCATTATAATATATATCAAAAAGGGGTTGTCCTTCATTGATATGATCCTCCTCCATAACAGTGATCCCATAAAAATTTTATGTTTTAGGGATAGTGGGACCTACTGGTTCTGGCTGCTCACACGTAATATTTTTCTCTTTAATCCTAGGTAAACATATATCATGATTAACCCCCTAGAGAAAAAGAGAGGAAACCACTTCCAAAATAATTTCTTCTTTAAAAATGGGAAGGCCTCCGTCCTCAGAAGCAGGGCTGCTAGGAATATCTGCTTCAACCCAATACTCTGGTGAGCCATCTACCATGGACCACATCTTCTCTGCAAAATCATAATCTCCACAAGAGGCATGTTGATCTTCATGAAGATCTAAAAGAACAAATGCATCTGATATGATGTCAGATGCTTCCGTTCTGTGGCTAACACAATTAATATCGTCCACCTCTATATTTTCATAGGAGATGCTTTCCTCCATAGTAAGGGCTTCATCATGGACCTGGTCTTCAGAGCCAGCAGAGGCTTCCTGAAGCGAAGAAAACTCCTCACAACAGTTTTCAAACAAACCATCAGCTGGATAGTAGTCTTTACAAAATGAATTGAAATATGTATGAAAACCTATTAAAGAGCGGATGCTTGCAGTGGGAAGAGACCGACACCATTCAAGAGCAGCTCCCTTCAATGAATACCTGAAGAGCTTAATCTGGACATCCTCATGCGTGATATTGTGTCGGTGGATAACCTCAGGGAAGTCCAGTAAATGCTCAGTTGGTTCCTCCCAACTTGTTGCATGAAATTCAGGGAGGAAATCTTCCCATTGGTCTCTATCAGGAAGTGCATTAGGAAAACCAACTATCTGAGAAAATTCACAGAAAGAAAACCTTTGAGCCAAAATTTTCTCCATATCGAACCAGTGGAGTTTCCAATCGATCCTCGAATCATGGATTCACCAGGTGAAAGATGTGCAGCTTCAAGTGTGTCTAGTCCTTGTTCACCATCAAAGGCCAGATATTAACATTGTCATTACCCCAGGAAGTTTCTCAAGCTGAGAAAGAAGTTTCTGAAACCTTCTCGAGAAAGCTCCTTAGGGTCAGCTTTCAAGTGTGCTAACAGTAGTCACAGCTGAAACAATGATGTGGAAACAATGGAGTCGCCAGGTGCAAAGTAGCAATCTTTAAGGGCTCTGATGTCTGATGCACCTTCAGAATCAGAGGCTCAATGTCGTTCTTCCCAGGGAAAATCTTCAACTTCGTCCCCGACAACAGTGCCAGAAATGTTAGCGTCAGAAGTTACTCATGGATTGCTTGCAGGAGCAGAGCTCGACGCCCATCAGTTTTTATGTCATGGTTTGTTTAATGGGGTGATCATATGGGTAAAGACTTAAGAAAATATATATTTAACTCGGTAAACTGGGCCTGGTATGTAGAAAGCAAGGGAGGTCTTGATCCAACTTCTGTCAGTAAATGATTAAAGGGTGGAAGAAAGAAGACTTGTGAGAAGGGTGAGCAAGACTGCCTCGRGAAACAGGCCTTCAGAAGATTGAGGACGAAAAACTCGGAAGCCAAGATCCTCTTGGTCCAGAGTTTCAAGGAGATGAGGGGTGACTCGATTGAATCCTTCAATTCCAAGTCATTTCAGCGTTGAGAACATCACAAGAACTGATTAGAAACAATGTGACTATTACAATGATCCAACCTACATCATCCTATAATAGCCACAACTCGACTGGATCCTCCAATTCTGAGTTGTTCTAACACAGTAAACAAAGAAATGGAAGGGAAGATGACATCCATAAAGTAAGAAATCTCAAAATCCTTATACATTAACAGAGCGACCAACGCTTCATCAAAAATTTACAATCGGGAGCTTAGCTCAACCATCGATAGATACAAAAAATGGCCAAAATGCCTACATATGCTCTTCCCCATTTCGCCCAGCAGAGGCGTCTCCTCAATCACATCTGGCCTGCATTCTACTATCATACGCTACCTTAATTCTTCATGGCTCGCGCCAGGGGGGTAGATGACCCCTTAAATGTTGAATTGGCGTGTGAAGGCTTCCCTGGAGAGTTGGAGACTCGAGGTGCCTTCAATGGAAAGAATCAGTACAGAGGACCATCTCGGGTGGACCTTCAACGGGGACGTCCATACCCTGTAATTAATGAGTGAAGCTAGGCTTCAACCACCTTATCTCTTCTTCGTTTATCCTCAATATGGCATCGAGATTTAGATCACATGAATCAGTGCCTGGAGAACACAACACCCCCTCTCTTGAATCTTAATTAGTCTCCTTTAACCTCTCTATCAGAGTGCTTTTGGCGTTTCGGGGCTCGTAGATGAGAAAAGATTAGGATTTTTCTCCTTTGAATTTGCGATGGGCGAAATGGCGGGAGGGCCTAACGGTCGCCACGTGTTCCCCACTGATTTGACAGCTCTGAACTAACCCGGTAATACTGTGGGCCAGAGTTTCGGTTCTTTCGGCGCTATCGAGGTTCGAGGTTTCGAAATGCAAAATGGCGAGGAGTGCTTACCGCTCGAATTCCCGAATGCCGTCATGACGTGGATGTGTTTTGCGCGTCCTTTAGATGGATGACCCAGATAGTATTTTCTATTATAAAGGGGTTGTCCCCCCTTCACCCGCTCGCTTGATATGACTTGGTGCTGAGATCCTGGGCTTAGTTCGAAGGGAGCTTCGGAGTTTCTCTGATCGACACTTTCAAGTGAAATGGATGGAGAGCTTCCTGACTCCCGATACTCGATACGCCGACAGGCTGCCACCTGTCCTGGTTGGATGGGACGACCCAAATCTGATTTGAACTATTGGTGCTCCCTCTTGCACTAAACCTTGGGCAACTCAGTAGCTCCGAAAACCCGATGACCGTCGATCTGCTTTGTAAATAGTTCTTGGATGCTGCCAACGCTATTTTGCCCGCTCGCTTGCCTTGCTACCGAAAAAACAGGGATTCTCCCGTGCTGTGCTTGGGCACTTCTTGAGCAACCTGTAGACCTAGGTGCTTTTGCGCGTAAGGCAAAAATAATCACTAACAATATGTACGTGTAGTGATTATCACTCCAAGTTGCAAGATATCTTCTTGTGCTCTAATCAAAGAATTACAAAAAGACTCAAGAGTGTGAGGTTGGTAAAAACAACCTAGAGCTTCTCCAGTGACATAAAAGGTATATAAAAGGATCGAATAGGCACTACCAAGATAAAAAATAATAACATATATCCATAGATCATCCTTTAGATCTATTTTATAGTATTTAAGTAAAAGTCTAATTGTTTTGAACTTATATAAATAATCTTCAATGCAAGGAAAATCATTGGGAATTAAAGTCATTAATTGATTTTCAATCTGGTGGGATCTAATCACATTTTCTTTACCAAATATGATTCTATCTTAGCCCAATATTCATCTGGGTAATCAATTCCTTGAAGGTGAAATTGTAGATCAGGAGAGATGGACATTCCAATAATTCCATGTGCTTTGTCATTTTTATTATCCCATTTGGCTTTCTTTTTGGCAATGTGGGGGCATTTTCTTTTCCTAAGGTAATATGGTACAATCCTTTACTTCTTAGTACATCCTCCATATGAGATTTTCATGAGAATTAGTTGGTACTAGTATGAAAACTATCACTTGGAGAAGACATTAACATATGTAGATAATATTGATTCAAATTTTGAAACTAACTATCCAGATGGAAAACTCTTGAAAAAATAGGACGTTTCAAAAACAAATCAGTATGGAAAATAGAGTTTGGATGTGAAAGTTATTCCCTTTTTAGAAAAGGGATAAATGGTAACCAAAGCAACACATGTAAGGTAGAAGTTGGCCCAAATGGTGATGGATGCAAAAAGAGGTGGTCGAGTAAAAAAAAATCCACTCCCTTCTAACTTTTCCTATAAGCTCATTTTTACAAATAAGTTACTTAAGAAGTGACCCACTTTTGCAGAATAAGTGGGAATCACTTTTACAATGAAGTTACTTTATAAATTAAAGTTGCATGAAAAAAGTGATTTGAAAAATATATTAAAGCTACTTTATAGTGATTCACTTCTATAATTAAATTATGAGATAACTCAAGCAGGGATGATTTTAAGGATGGAAATTTATTTTAAAATGTAGAAACCTTGGCGAATCTTACTAAACCTTCATATGTCAACTATAAATGTTTGGCGATATTTTTGTAAAAATATTCAAATTTCTAAGTATTTTTTATAGTTTTTATAAAATTTTGGCTATTTTTACGGTAAAATAATTTTATCCTATAGAATTTGGGCGAATCATTTTTAAAATAGTGAATCTCATTTTTGGAAAAACCATGGAAAATTAGCCCATGAGAGAAATTTATCCCCTAAAATCATCCATGAACTCAAGTTTGCATGAATTTTTTCAAAAATTAAATTAAAGAAGAGATACTTGAACTCAAGACCTCTTATTAAATAAATAAACTTTCAACCAAGTGAGCTAGTAAAGAATACATAACAATTTTAATGAAGAGGGGGGATCCTTTTTAATTACCATTTTCCTTGAAGTGCATGCTTACTGCAAAAACCCTTGTTTTTGCCTGCAAGAAAAACTAAACACAAATTCATACAAAAAAAAACAAAATTTCAAAAAACAAATTTTGAATCTCAACAGTAATGGGTTTATATATCAGTTATCTTACCCTAGAAAATGCAAGTTTTCTCTTTATTTTTTATTTGATAAGATTGCATGAAGCACAAAGAAAAGAGAATATGAAAAAAAGAAAACACTTTCCTCTTTGATTATGATTTTCCAAGATCACGTCGAGTGCATGAAAAAGATCATATGTAGACTGAAAAAGAGTAGCAAATTGGGAATAAAAATTGAAATTTGACATATTAACTTGGTATTGTTTTTTAAAAAAGGGCATATTTCAAGTTTATACCTCATGATCTGACAAAAATGGTTGTATCTTGGGAAAATGGAAAACCTTTTAGAATAAAATAAATAGCATTTCCAACTGAAAATAAAATTCTAGACACAATGGAATAGTCCTCTCAACCCATAAATGAACATAAATATAACCCATAAATGTGGCAACATAGGTTCAAGATCTCGATCAACAACAGGAGGGGGTCTTCAAATAAGCTATGATACCATGTTAAAAAAAATAGGGTATTCCCACATAGGATTAATACCTTCAATAATCACTCACACAAATAGATCAAAGATCAACACACCAATATTTTTACATTGTTAAAAGCCTTGAAGAGGGAAATAGTCCACAACCCCAGCCAAGGTGGTCCATTGAGGACATATATTAATGAAGAAGAAAAATATTTTACAAGAGAGTTTCTTATAATCGATCATCAAAAAATGAACCTTCATGCTCTTTAAATAGAGATCATGGATCAATCGAGTGTTAAACCACAGATTGATTTAGCCATAAAAATTGAGGAGAATATGAGTCATTAGATTAAGCTATGTCTAGAACATATTGTGACCATTATATTACATAACTACAAATTCATACTAATGCATACTAAAGAAACACACTTTTACCTAAAGACATATTATACCAAGTTGAACTTAACTAAATCCTAAGTGTCTAAATATCCTAACAATAAAAAGAGCCATGATTCCTCTTTCACTCACAATTCTTTTTCTATAGAATAACTTAAGCATACTAGCCAATACAAATGCCTAGATGATAGGGAAACCCCAAGAAATGGAAGCATCACTACTACATTTTAGGTCATTAAGGGTCATTTTTTTCGATCCCTAAAAGTGGGAATTCATGTTAGTTTTGGAATTGAAGGAGGTTTTTGAAAAATCTTTCAAAGGCATCACCATTAAAATTCTATATTTTAATGACATATTAAAATGAACTTTGAACCACCCGAAAAAGTGAATTTTGATGGTGGTTTTGATCCACCCCCAAAATATTCTTCGAAGGTAGTTGTGAACCCTCACCAAAAACATAACTATTAAAGGTGGTTTTAAACCCCCCTTCGTAGGAAATATAACTAATAAATGTGGTTATACATAAACCACCTCCATACAAATGTATAGAGATTATCTAAAACACCCCTCATAGAAATATATGTGCATGGTATAAAACCCCTCTCATAGAAACTTGAATGGTTGGTCTAAAATCCCCCTCATAGCAACATATGGGGGTGGTCTAAAATCCCACTGATAACATATTATATGGAATTTTGTAAAACCTCTCATAGCAATGTATGGTGCTAGTTTAAAATTCCCCTCATAGTAATTAAAAGGGTAGGGTAGTTCATATCCCTCATTATAGAAATGTATAGGAGGTTTGAGACCCCCCTCACAACTTCTTACTGGGGGAGATTTTGAAACCACCATCATAGCTGCTTGCAAGGACAATTTAAAACCCCTCTAATACCAAGGTATGGAGGAAGTTTGAAATCCCCCTTATAGAAATGTATGGGTGCAGTTTGAAACCCCCTCTGTAGTAACATACATGGGTAGTTTCAAATCCCCCTTATATAAATTTATGAGGGTGGTTTTACACCCCTATCATAGTAGGTTACATGGGTGCTTTGAAACCCCCCTCATAACAAGGTACATGGATTATTTTAAACCCCTCTCATCATGGATTATAGGGGAAGTTTAAAACTCCCTCATACCAACATACAAAGATGGTTTGAAACCCCCCTCAAAGCTACTTATAGGGAAAACTTAAAAACCCCCTCGTATCTATGTGTGGGGATAGATTAAAGTTCCCCATGTAGAAATGTACAATGTTGTTTTGGAACCCCCTTTATAGAATATTATAGGGGTGATCCATATTATTTTGAGAATGCCGTGAAGACAAAAATATAGCCTATTAATGAATAACAGAGAAAAACAATATAAAACACACACTAGCAGAATGGGGTAGCTTATCTCTGAAAAGAAAGCTATGCTTCATTCACAACAAGATTTACATCACACTCCATTGCATGCTTAAAGGGGCTTCTTCACCTCAATTATATATGAGAGAGTGAGAGGAGAACAATTCCCATGATGCGTGTGGGATAAATTAGTTTAAGTTTATAAAATGTCATATGCATGTAAAACACTAAGACTTCTAGGGTGGTTAGCCATCCCAGTACTACTCTAGCCTGAGCCCGCTTAACTGCAAAGTTCTAATGGGATCTAGTGCATTAATGTTATGTTGTAAGCATGTACATAAGACCACTAGGAAATCATTACATGATTTTTGTAATTAAAAACTGAAGATGGAATTACATTCCATTCCACATCAAAAGGGTGAATATCATGTTTTTTTCAAAACCATAAGATTGAAATGTTGATTTAATGGAAGAGGTGGATGGCCATCAAGATCCACCTGGATCATTCCTCCCCCCTTCGGAATCAATGGTTCCCATTGCATCAAGTTCCCTCCGGAGATGGGGAAACTTCTGTTGAATCTAAACCTTGGTGAGTTGCTTGCCTTGTTGAAGCAGATTTCAGGATTGTAATTTTTTTGTGGAAGGATGTTATGAACCTATTGGAGGAGTTGGATCCATTCAACATATATGTCTGCATGATATTACTTGGTTTGAGTGTGGGAGGAATATGTTAGTGAAGATGTAGAAAAAAGAGCTATATCAATGGGGGCTAATCGTTGGAAGCCCAAGCACACCTGAAAAGGGTCATGGCCAATAGAGATATGTTGAACATATGGAAGAATCTCATTCTCGTTGTGCTCCTCTACAATATTATTGAATTACTTATATTGGATAGAAACGTCTTGGTCCGAGGTTGTAGTGGTCGTAGTGACCTTTTGTTAACCGTCTAAATAGATAATGAAGAGGGAAAATTTGTGGTCTGAGAGATTACTTTGCGGAATTTTTTTCCTAAGATCATTGAAGTGGTAGTAGTTGGAGCTACCTTTGGCACCCTGTAGAGATGAACTCCTAGAGTAAAAATGACACTATAGGGTCAAGACTCATAGATATCATGATGTTTCCACATATATGGTTTTCCTAAAAGAACATCATTGACTTCAAGTGGAGCAACATCACACACTACCTCATCCTTGAAGGGCTTGATACCATAGGACAGGTGACAGTGATGGCTAACACAAATGTCTCATCCCCGGCTCAATAATTTGATGTTGTATGGTTGGGGGTGTGGCATCGTTAGAAAATTCAATATCTTAACAACCTTGGGTGAGATCCAACTCTTCTGGATTTCACTATCAACAATGAAATGCAGTGGGGTCCCATTTACCAACATCTGCGAGTGGAAGAGGGGATCCCCCTCATTAATCTCCTCTCATTCTTTTGGTTTTATTGTTGCGGTCGTGATGGTAGTATTAGGTTCTACATCAATGGTATGTTTCCCTTTATTGTTATTTGAATCAAAGTTCAAGTCATATTATGATTCTTTTTCTTTGAGCTCATCCACCAATGACTGTTTCGAGTGACATTCATTGGTGTTGTGCAAGGGGATATTGTGGAACTCACACCACTTTCCGGTGTCTTTATTAGACTTCTTGTTACCCTTATTTTACTACGTATTGGACTGACTATCTTGAGGTTGGCATTCCTTTATATGTCATTTGTTTTGTGAGTTAGGGTTTCCTTTTCCATGATTATGTTATGGCATATTTTCAAACCTGAACTCCCTCTTACTCTATTGCTTGAATTTCTGCTCAATTTTGATTGCAAATAGATAAGCATCTCTTAGTGAGGATATATCCAAGAAATTCATCTGTGTTTGTATGTACTTGTGCACATGACCATGATACTTCAAAACCAGGTGCTGCTCAAAGTCTTTGATACCCAGTTTTGACCGCAAGGTATGAAATATATTAGTGTACTTCGACAATGTTTGATCTCTTTTATGACACATATTCATCCATCTCATGTACTGGTCATCATAGTTTCTTATAGGGTATAACCCCTCCTTTAGGGAATCTACAAAGGTTTCCCAAGTTAGTTATCTCTTGAATGGTGTAGATTCATTCATGGTTTACCTCTCCCAGTAACCTTCCCACCAAGCTCTGACATGGGGAAGGTATTTAAGGAGAGTGAATGTGATCTTTTCACTGTTGGAAAAATTCTAGACGGAGTAATAGCCTTCTAGCAGATTCAACCACTGTTCTAGAGAATCTGCATCTATCTGGCCTTCAAATAAGGGGATATCAAAATTGACTTGTACCTTGAAGGGTGTTGCACCTCCAAAATGGTTTCTTGTCTAAAATTCCTCGGTCACCACCATCGATAGTCTTCAGAGGATGTGAGTGAAGTTGTCCATCATCTCGTTCCTTTGTCACATGAGGTATTTCTCGAGTAACATCTTGAAAGGATCTCCTACTCTATCATCTCTCTTTTCTTCTACCAGGGGAGGTCACTTGGGCTAGAGAGAGAGGTTGTCCTCAAGTGAAACTAGCTCGAGACCCAAATCTCTATACCCTGACTTCTTCGGGGACCTGCTCTAAGAAATTACAAGGAGCAGACTGCTCTGATACCACTGATCTAGATTATTTTGAGAATGACATGAAGATATAAATATAACAGATACATAAAAAGGAAATACACATAGATATTGCAAGAAACACAGAAATATAGTGAAACCCAACTTCTATTAATGAATAAGAGAGAAAAACACTATAGAACACAAACTGGAAGAATGGGGTATGTTATCTCTAAAACGAAAGAGATATGTTGGATATGCTTCATTCACAACAAAATTTACATCACACTCCATTGCATGCTTAAATGGGCTCCTTCACCTCAATTATATATGAGAGAGTGAGAGGAGAACAATTCCCATGATGCATGTGGGATAAATTAGTCTAAGTTTATAAAATGTCATAGGCATGTAAAACACTAGGACTTCCCAAGAGGTCACCCATCCCAGTACTACTATAGCCTAAGCGCGCTTAACTATAGAGTTCTAATGGGATCTAGTTCATTAATGCTATGTTGTAAGAATGTACATAAGACCACTAGGAAATCATTACATGATGTTTGTAATTAAGAAATGAAGATGGAATTACATTCCATTCCCCATGAAAAGGGTGAATATCATGGTTTATCAAAACCATAAGCTTGAAATATTGATTCAATGGAAAAGGTGGATGGCCACCGAGATCCACCTAGATCAAGGGGTGACCTAAAGCCCCTCTTTTAGAAACTTAGAAGGGTGGTTGGAAACCTTTATAGAAACATACAAGGATAGTTTGAAATGACATTTATAGAAACCTACATAAGTAGAAGAAAACAAGATTTAAGGACCTTATAGGGCTAGTTTATAATGGCCTTTAAATCCATGTATAGAAACAACCCTTAAATCCACTTACCAAGGAAGTTATTAACTACCATTTAAGTCACAATAAGGGTAGTTTATAACCACCCTTGTAAGTGGAGAGAAGGACAAATAAATAGTGTAGTATAAATATTCTATGATTCATACCTTTTCCAAACATCTTTTTCTGACCATTCTAGCCCAAAATATCATTACAAATTACTACAATTGCAAATTTCAATGATTGAGATTACATAATCCAGTTCCAATAGCATTTTTTGAGGGTGGTGAATCCAGTTTTGCAATCCAAATTTCCATTATGGCAATGAATAATTCTATAGTCGGATTTCAGTGAGATCACTGGAAAAAGCCAGATCATAGAACATTTAGACTTCTTCCAAACAAAATAGAATTAGTTCAACATATAGAATTGAAAAGTATTAAACATACATTCAAGGAGAATGGAAATCAAATTCATCATGTGCTTATGAACTTAAAAGTAAAGAGGATAAATAAAACTCCTTTCAACCTCAACTCTCCAATGACCCTAAAAACAACCAACTATCAACACAGAAAATATAATTTCTAATCTATACAAAAACTACCGCTATATCTCACAAAAGGGTAAAAATAATAACAATTTAAAACTTCCACCTATACAATCCTCTGCAAAAAACAATTTACAACTCTAAGTGTAACAAATAGAAAAAAAAAATATACCATAAGCCATTATTTCCATAATAAGAATAAAAATAGAGCCACAACATGACTTTCCTTGAACATGATCTTAAGTAGTTTTTGTCTTAATATACATTAAAATATGAAGGGCAAGGGGGTGGGATTTAAGAATATACAAAATTTATGTCAATTTTTTTTTCAAGATCTACATTTTTATAGAACTTAAGAATGACATTCAAGTATACAATATAGCCAATTATTTGGTATAGGTACAATCAAAACAATTAAGTGTATGAAAATGAAATTTTAATTTTTACGTATAGAAATTAAATGAGAATGAATAAATAAACCATAAATACCAGTTATTTATCAACATTCAACCATGTGCCTTCAAAATATTGTCAAAAAAATACATGTCACCATCAACTATAGCTTTATCATCATTTCATTTTTTCCCTTCAAAGAATGCAATACTTGATACATCTATGTACTCAAGTACATTCACATGTGTTACTATTTCTCAATCCCTATCGAGGGAATGTCAGAACTACATACCAATCATTATATATAGGATCCTGTACATATAATACTTGTTCTTCTTGAGATACTAGAATAAATAGATCATCTTTTACTATGTCATTATTTAAGCATCTCTTCAAATTCACCAATGTGAAACCAATTTCATCAGTTTACATCCTATCAATTTTTTTGTAAATCTACCCAATCAAATTTGAACAAGGGGAACTCCATGTAATAATAGTCCAATATAATTATTTCATGGATTACTCCAAAATATGTTGTCATATAGGAATTTTTCTTTTTCACTTGATCTCATTAAAATGTGTGCATCTATGCAAACACCACTATTTTGAGTGGATCTAAGATTTTTTTTTATTTTAATATGAAATATACAACCATTGATTAGGTATATATCATCCTTGGTTGCATATTTCCTTGGTCCATTTGTCAACCATTCAATGGTTTCAAGAATATATTATTTTTCGTTCCACCTATATATTAAATGTCATTAGAAAACTTTACAATTTAAAACTATATTAAAATAGAGTTTTTCAATGAATTTAAAATATTTATAATATAAATAACAAATCATTACCTAGTTTCTTAACCAATCATTAACATGTTGGTTGTGTATATTTTGTAATAAATATTCATCCTTTTGGGATTGGATGTTCATATTGGAAATTTCACCCGAGTGCATCCTAATTTCCAGTCATGTCAATGAACTTTGTTTTCAAGATATTTTTACAGAATCTAATTAAAATTGTTTTAGAAGGTCGTGCTTATTACTTACTCAATCCAATATTGAAGTTCATATGTGTTGTGCAAGACCCACCTATGGGCTTGTAACAAATTGGTATCATTTAATTCCCATAATGACTAACCTCTCCCTCTTCATCATCCCAAACCTAATTTATACTAGACATTATTCCAATATATTCAACATATTCAACATAAAATTTGATGGATTCCTCCACTGTCTAGTTTCAACTATGCATCCTTTAGGCCTATTCTTGTTTTTCACATAAGTTTTGGAAGTTTTCATGTTCCTAAAGAAGAAAAAAACACAAAACTTGAATCCAAATCAAAATTTTGAATAAACATGGGTTAGTGATGTAATATATTGTAAAAATAATGTGTTTAAATTTATGTGGACTTAAGTACACACTAAAATTTCATTGACCTTTCAAAAATGTACATCCATTGATATGTGACTATGCCAAAAATTCATAGATGTCATCTAAGTGTATGGTCAAATGTATCATTATATCAAAGAATAATGGGGGGGAATATTTTTCAAGAAAGCTCAATGTCTCCATGACATTATATTATAAGTTATTAATATCTATTGGATCGACCACTTTTTCACAAATTTTCCTATAAATGAAACAAATCCTACAAATACTATTTCATATTACTTTTGGTATCACATGGCACATTGCTACTAGAAGGAATTGTTGCATGAGAACATGGAAATCATGTTCTTTCATACCATGAAAATTAATTTCTTCCATAAATACATGACTCCTAGTATTTGAACTATAACCATCAAGCACTTTTAATGAAAAAACAAACACCACAAATGGTCCCTTTTTAGAACAAAACTTATGATTTATTGGAAAAAATCTCTTACTTCCCCTATACATACACTTTCTACTACATTTGAGTTACTCTAAATTTGTGTTCCTTCCACAAATGGGACATTGTGACATATGAGACATACATAAGACCCTTTAATTGTGCAAACCACCATATTTCTATAAGAAAGAAAGTCATGGATTACCCACATAAATATAACATTTATCTTGAAGAATGACCTTGAATGAGTGACACATGTCCTTACCCCTTTGTCCTGTGTTACCTTTAGTTCATTTATCAAGGTTCCAAAAATAAATCTATATCATTTCTTGGTTGCTTAGGACAAAATATTAACATTGTCAACATGAAAAAGTTTATTTTCATGCATAACCATGACAACATGAAAAAGTTTATTTTCATGCATAACCATGACAACATGAAAAAGTTTATTTTCATGCATAACCATGGTGGAAGGTTATATGTGACTAGTACTATTGTCCAAACACTATATGTTCTAGTAAAGTATCCAAAAGAATTAAATACATCTACTACCACTCGAAGTTAAGGATTATTGAAAAAAATTGGTCATTTAGTATCTACATTTTTCCATGTTGGGATATCAATTGGGTGGCACATTTATTCCATCATCACTTTCTCTTGATGCCACCCAATTTTCTACAAAATGTGTGTAAAGTTGCAACAAGAAAAAAAAAAAAAAAAAAGAATTGTAATATATACATTACAATAATTAAGAAGAATAATGATTAGGATTTATGAGTAGGTTTGCAATACATCAAGGTGAATGTTATAATGGAATTAAAGTGTTCAAAGTCATATCTATACATTCTTTTCAACATTGTTACTATAGGGAAATACCTCAACACTTTTGTTGGGACACTTTTAAGTAACTTTCTAGAAAGAGCATCAACCTTCCATCTAGATTTACCACATGTTGGGCATTCATATTTACTTTCATAATTTCCCCAATACAAAATCCAATCATTTGGAAATCATGTAACATTTCATAGTCTAAACCTAATGATTTAATCATTTGGAGCATATGCAAAATATGGAAGTGTATTTTTTTTTAGGAAACCTTTCTCTTTGTAACTTCAACAATTGGGTAAAACTTGTGTCAAACCATCCATTTTTTACTTTAAGGTCATACAATTTCACAATGGTTGAGAGCCTAGTGAATCCAATGTAACTTGGGTATAATGGTGTCTTGGCATGTTAAGCTAACTTATATATTGATTAATACCATTCATTTCATGCATTGATGCTATTTGACCATTTCCAAAATTCACATCTAGATTTTAACTAAAACACCAATAAGCAACAATCACCATTTAAATCATATGATCATCAACCATGGTTTAATAATCATCATTGTGATTATGAGGAAATCCAATATCATTTGTAAGAAACGTTGAAAATATATCAACATGATTACCATGTTGATGTTTGACAATGTGTTCATCACTTTGTCAATGGGATAATATTTTGTAATGGAAACAACAATATTGTCCATATAGAACATTTTTATACAATGAAAATGTGCATATATATATTGTAGACATAATATTGTAAGAACTTTCATTACATTTGTGTACCACTAAATGTGAAATTTCTCAAGGTAATCCACATATCTCATTTCCATGGAATTTCTTTCCCTTTTCAAGTATAGATGTTGAGGAAATTAAAAAAACAAATCAAATTTTATCTATCATATAATACTTGTATATAAATCAAAATTATGTATTAATATTATCTACATGGAAATGATATTGTGATTCAATAATATATTATCATCATACTTAATTTGTAACATCCCTACTATAATCCTCAGTTTAGTAATGTATCATGTAGATATTATATGTGGTTGCAGGCCCAACCATGTAATATGTAAACTTGTATATCCAAACTTTATAAATAAAATGTGATTCCAATTGCAAATGGACATGGATAGAGATATGGGGGATGCGTTATTCACAAGAGAGGAGGTTTCTAAGGGGGTTTCTATTCACGAGCTTAAATCCCAAACATTTTTTTCTTGATTTTAATGTTTTGAGTGAACCTTCTAATTATTTTTCCTTGAGTGTAGAATATCCCAATCATTGAATACATCTAAGAGGGTGAGTGTGAGAATTCAAACATCATAGTTATGTAACATCCCCCTCTTGCGCACACTGGGCGAACTTATTATTTTAGGACACTTGCTTGCAAGTGATCCAGATTATTATATTATTAAGCATTGATTTTGATTATGAGGCGTTTTGGGTTGATGACATGTTGTTTTGTTGCATTGACATAGACAGGTGCTATTGACTCGGTTTTACTGAGTGTGAAGGATTTTGGACCTCGAGGATGCAGAGGCATTGATGGAACCCCTTGGACTCTGGATCGAGTCGAGGAGTGAACTAATGGGGTTTGATTGTTTTGTATGTGATATTAGTGCATCTGATTAGATGATATGATATGGATATATTTCTGACATGATTTGTTGATGATGCAGGCTGATGATAGCTTGTCGACCAGACTCACATGTGGAGTAGAGGGGTCATGCTGGACTACCAGAGATGTTGAGGGAGAGGTGTGGACAACAACCCTGCCATAGCCTACTAGCACTCCTGCCATGGCTTGAACTATAGGTTAACAATTACCTAGTTCAAGAGGACCCACGATGTCGTGAGGGCAGACTGCGACAGTCGCTCATGATGATTCTAAGGGGCGCACAATAAGGCAGGGGCCCTATTCCTTAGAGGCCCTTAGTCTCCCACAAGATCACCTCGCGGAGTATTGACTCTAGGGGTTTTTGATGTCTACCAAGTCAGTCAAGAGGCGAGTGGCACCGTTGGAGCACGTGGTTCGTCCTGAAGGGCACGTTATGCAAGAGAAACAGAAAGAGACGAGTGGCACCCTTGGAGCACCTACTGCATCCTGAAGGGCATGTCGCGTGATTATTTAATAGTTGGATAAACCTAGATGGCTTTAAGACAAATAAATTGTTAAGGAAGATTTGAAACCTTTCCCTAAAAGAAATGTTGCCCAGCCTAGGAAAATAAGGTCTAGTTCTAAATTTTACTGGTGGTAAAATTTTATCTATATATATATATATATAATAAATAATAATGATAATCTTCATTAATCTTGTGACAAGAAGGGGGTAAGTAATTAAATTGATTTATAAAATCTTTTGGGATGAAATTTAAAAAGGGGAAATAATTGTTTTACTTATTATGCTAATTAAAAATTTATTCATTAGAAAGAAAAAGGGAAAAAGGGTAAGTTTATGCACTTGCCTTTTTTATTTTAAATAAGAAGGGGAAAGAGGGAAATCTAAAATAATTAGGAAACTAGGAAAAAAAAGGAAACATAAAAAAGAAAAGGGAAACACAAGGAAAAATCAGAAAGTCTAACTTAGTAAGATATATAGCATTAAAGGACCTTCTAAATTAAACTGAACTAGTAAATTAATAATGGGGAAAGTCATTAAAACCTGTAAGAGAATTTGGGGACACCTAGGAGAGATTCTAGGAATGACTCTAGGTGGGTGAGGGAAATAAAGGTAATTAATTGATTAAAGAAATTAGTTTTTGGAGGAATGAAGGGGATGGGTGGCACATGTACGGGGAGGATTTTTATGAATTAATTTATTAAACATTAAATAAAATGGGATTTTGGGAAATTAAGGGACTTCGAAACTGTATATAATGGAGAGAGGAAAATGATGATGGATCTCTTCTGTTTGTGTAACGTTATGCTCCAGAAATCTATACTTGACCGACTTAGCTTATGGGAGTTGGGATACCCAGCTCGGTGAGGAGTAGTAGCTCGGTCTTGCCAGGCGAGTTGGGAGCTAGTTGATTCTATGGATAGTGTGTGTGGCCTTTTTGCGGCTTGGGGAGCTAAGGGGGAAGAAGAGTATCCCTAACGTTGGTTGGGAGGTACCGATGAAGTCTCATCGGTCGAAAAGCAAGAGTTGCACGAAACACGTGGGACATCAACTCAGAGTGGGCAATTGAGAAATGATACGCTTTCTTTATTTTTGCATGGTAGATTTTTAGTATGATTTATGCTTTTAGATCTGCATGTTTAATTGGGTAAGAAAAATGATTGTCTTAGCATTCTAGTTGATGACTAAATTTTTCCATAGCCTTTAGCTCGATGATTGATTGACTCCCATGGCCTTTGATTCCCGACATGTCTTGACCTCCCTCTGGTGTATTGATTTGTGATGATTGTGGTTGTTTTTCCTTTCGTCCCTAGCTCATCATTCCTTGCCTGACCAGTCAGCCAGGGGCCTGATCTACGGTCATCGCTTCGACGTTAATAGACCTATGGATCTCAACGCTGTGCTTTTCTATGCGTGGATGATAAGAGAAGGGCATTCCTGTCAGTCGTCTACCTCCGTTGTTTGTACTGGGCTGATTGTTTGTCTTGTGCCTTGATGCATTTAATTAACCATGCAATTTGATTGATGGCAAAGTTTCCTTAAACTCGTCGTTTTTATTCTCATTGTTGTCTCGTTTTATACCTCATTTCTATATCTTGCTAGACATTCCTGCATTTTTATATTTCATTTTGTTTGCCTTGCGATTTCTACTTCTTTGGCTGCACTTCGTTGACTCAAGGGAAAAATTTACCCAACAAACCTTTTTATTTCTGGTCAGTTGTTTGGATTGCGAGGTGCTTGACAAAGTTTCACGCTTTTCGTTACAGCCAGTGTGCGTTGGTTTAGAAGAATTTTTACTTCTGGGCGTTTTATTGGAATGGTTAAATCTCAGCGCATTAACTTATTTGGATATTAAACCTCAACGAATTTTATGTTTGGATAGTTATATCTCAGCGATTGGTGAACCATTGCCTGCTTTTCTTTAAGGTGCTAGTTACAACGTTTCCCCCTCTGCAAATTAACAGATCTGGAGGTGAATTTACCTGTCTCTTGACTGTGAAGCCGCACGCTTTTTCCACTGAGAAGTTGTCCGTTCTTTTTGTGTTATTCCCCGATTTGCACAGCCTGTATTCTTCATTATTGAAAGTGCTTCATTGTAAGGTTATTTAGATATGCAAATTAGGTATCTATTCTCGCGTTGAAAGCGTTGTAATTAATATTGCAATTATTTATAATTCATTTATGTATTCCTGCGTTGTAATTACTGTTTCTTTTAGTAAACCGCAACCTTGTTGTGACACCATTTCACTGAAATTGGTAACCATGACCTTCCTGTAATACCAACTCCTCTGCATTATGGAATACCATTTACTCATACAACGATATGGAATACCTAATTCCTCTGCGACTGTAACTTGTAATTGTTGTAATGCAGCCGGAAAACTCTATGCAGATTATGAAGCCAATTACTATGAATGCGACCGAGAGTGCGTAATTTCCATTTACTGATCTGAGCTTCAGGATTTTAAGACTGCATTATTCCATGATTACTGCTTTTCTTTTTTACGTTTTTGCCTAAGTCATTACGATTTTACTACATGCGTTTTTTGATTTCACATGACTGTGTGTGGCTACGAATTGCATCGCTGAGTGTGTGCCTGCGTACGATTTACATTGCTGATTGTGTTCCGGTGTGTATGGCGGTGACTTTTATGGCTGCGTGTTATGCCTAGTCCCGAATTTGACTATCGACATATTGTAAGAAAGTATTCAAATGATTTTTGCGATTTTGTGTGTGCTGTATAATGCTCACTGAATCACCACAATAGCGAATTCAAGATGGTAGTTGCCCAGTAATCATAACGATGGCGATTTATTGATTGCAGTATTCTCCAGTTATTGTCAAATTAAAGCAATTTTAATGGTAGCCATGTAATAATTCCAGAAACCATGATGAGCACGAAGTAATGATTATCCCTGTTGAAATTATTGTAGTTGGATTATAGTGTTAAAAATATGTTTGTAGAATAGGAGAGTTTCACTGTCATCCTTTTTATTTATATTGACCGGAATGGTATGCTTTTGATTAGTATCTTTTAATCTTTAAATAAATAAAAGACTCATTATCATTTAGAGGGGAAATATGCATTATTAATCAATATCAGTAATAACTTTAAGTGTTACTTGACACATCAATAATTTATGTATTTGTTTATAATTTATTTGACTGATGTTTTAAAAAGGATTGAGTTTACCACAAGTTTAATATACACAAGTTTAATATACAAAAACTAGATTTGTCATAAATGTTCAAACCGCAACTCTGCAACATAATTATGATCCTATTTTAAAATCTATCTACAATTATAGAATTTATTAATATTAAATTGATACTTCTAGTATAATGGCAACAACTGGGGTGATTGAAGATGATTTGATAAATCAAGAAGCCTACTACACCACACCCAACATAAAATACTATAATAGCTATAGTATGGATTAAGAGTTAGGAACGGAATTCGGGATAAAAGCCCTCTTTATTATAAAGGAAATTAATTTTTATAGGAAGGGAAGGTATGGTAAGATGTAATGATGTAACAAATTGAATTGATGGATTTAGGATTTCACCTTAATTATTTTTATAAGATATATAATAATTTTAAGTAATAACACTTTATGTCACAACGAATTCTTTACTTATTTATAGATTGTTTCACGTACTTGAAGGTGCCTTGCATAATAATACTGTAAATTACACCAGGTTCGGACCACCGTTGATGCAATGACGTAATCGTGTGCCTTAAGGCAAATTGTTTTTGGTAGTTTGTCTTAGTTGTTTTTCCACTCAGGATGGCTTGAAGGAACTCAGAAGTCCCTCGGGTAGTTGCACAATTTAATTTGAGGATGTCATCTTACATCTTGACAATCTGATACTGGGGTGCATGGGTACAGTCTTCTTGTCAACCTTTTGGTCTCCTTGCGCATGCGTTTGTCTTGATTCCTGATCCAGATAGAATGTGTTTGTGCCAGGGTTATTGATGCGTATATCATCTGGGGACAACATGATTCATGATGAGGGGATCATGGCGTGCCCTATTGATAGCGACGAATGATAACTGGGATGGAGGCAGGGTCTTCCATGTGAGTGTCGTCGAGCATTGTAAGTTTTCTTTTGGCGCATGGGTTGAATGCCTTTAGGAGTTTGGTTCATGCGCCTTGAGGTTTTAGTCTTGTTCGTCAAGGCCGTTGTGTTGGGGGGGGAGGGAATGTTGTCCCTTAGTTTGTAGGCATGGTCATGTTGGCGTCGGGTGGGTAGTCATTGTCTCCTTGTTGTTCTATGTATGTTTTGCCCAGTTTCTCTTGTGCCAGTGCATGAGCCATAGATGTTTGTTTCCTATTCGACGAGCATGGTGCTCACTGTCAGGTATGTTTTCTAGCTGTAATCGTTGTTGTCATCCTGTCAAAAAAAATTTGCATCTTCTTCTTCGCTTGTAGTCATAACAAAGGGGACATTACATATGGTATGAGAGCAGATTCAACCCTGCGACTGTAGATCACTAGGATTTCCACTGCAATAAACTCATGAGTATTAACCCTTGCATTAATTAAAAACCTTAACATGTCCATGTGGCGATCACATTTAGAGGATGCCTCATAGGTTCGTAACGTGGTGTCGTGGAAGGAGGTGCGACGCCTCTAGAAGTTCCCGCACCCTCGGAGTCGAACCCCCAAGGGGAAGAACAAGTCATTGGGTTGGATCCCCTTATTGTAAGGGATGATAATGGTATGACAAGGCCCTTCCAAGTGATGTCAAAGGGCCTTGATTCACCATCAATACTGAGATGAGGCCAGGGCACTTGTACCCCTGAGGGTCCACAGCATGCCCTATATAGTATTGTTAGCATCCATCGAGAACTCGAGAGAGTTGATTTCTCGAGTCCATGAGTGTTGCAGATGGTTGTGTCATCGAGGCACATTTGTAGAGCAAGGCATTATGCTTCACACTTCACGATTACGACCTCCAACATGAAGGTCCGTATGGTTTTCCTTCAGCTAAAGGGGAATTCTCTTCTATGGCGGAAAATGCTCCAGCCACTTTGAACATGGTCGTTGAAGATGTGTCGTGGGAACTGTTCGAAGAATGGTTTCAAGAGAGGTATCTATAAGAGGAATTCATTGAGCGTCATTTCAACAAATTCAATGCCTTATGATAGGGCGGACATATGGTGCTTGAGTACGAGACTCATTTTTGGAGCTGCTTCGGTATGCTCTGCACCCTTACCGAGAAACTTAAGGTCAACAAGTTGTGTTGGCCTTAGCTTTAGAATTTAGCTTCTACTTCGGGTACCAGAAATTTTGGACCGAAGAAAGGGTGTTGGATGTGTGGGGAGCCACACTACTAGCGCGACTGCCCAGTGGAGAGGACTAGAGAATTTGGATCAGTCGGACCCTCTACCGTGGGATATTTGGGCAAGGCCCATCGGATTTTTGCAGTGGTGAATAACTGCCAAACAGAGCACCAGTCGACTATGCTCGAGACATTAGGTACTATCGCTAACCAGACCCTTAGTATTTTGATAGATCTCGGTGCTACCGGGAGTTTCATTTCTGGTGTGACGCTAAAAATGATTAAGGTAAAGGAAGTCGAACAGGACAATATTATCTTCGTAGAGATGGCTTCTAGATCCAAACAGAAGGTTGGAGGAAAGGTTACGGGTTGTACCCTTAACCTGAGAGAGTTTGTCACCAGGGCCAACCTGTACGTCATGATCTTAGGATCGTATGATGTCGTGATTGGTATGGACTAGTTGGAATCACATGAGGCGATACTCAAATGTAAGACAAAATGGTTGAGCTTGGTCGATGACGAGGGACAGAGACGTGTGATTTTAGGACAGAACCAATGAGTTTGCCCGAGGTTCATCTCTTCCTTGCAGCTACATAAGAGCATGCGCAAGGGGTTGCAAGATTTATGTGATCCTTGCATTAAACGAGAAGGGAGTAGTGGAAGGTCTAAAACACCTTCCGATGGTGAGAGAGTTTGTAGGCATCTTTCCAAAGGAGTTACCTGGGATGCCACCGGAGAGGGAATTGGAGTTTACTATAGACCTAAAATCGGGGACTGAACCGATAGCTAGAATGCCTTATCATATGTCGACCTCGAAGTTACAGGAGTTGAGAATGCAACTAAAAGAATTGTTGGACCTCGGACTAATACGTTCAAGTGTGTCACTGTGGGGTGCACCTGTTTTTTCATACAAAATAAGGATGGTTCATGGGAGCTCTACATTGACTATCGTCAATTGAACAAGGCAATGATCAAGAATCAGTATTCGTTGCCGAGGATTGATGATCTCTTTGATTAGATGAAGGGTGTGATGGTGTTCTCAAAGATTGATTTGCGATCAGGGTATCACCAGTTACGGATCAAGGAGGATGATTTACCTAAGACCGCCTTTAATACGAGGTTTGGACATGATGAGTTTATTGTTTTACCGTTTGGATTGACAAATGCCCCAGGGGTATCCATGAGTTTGATGAATGGGGTATTCCGCGAGTACTTGGACAAGTTCGTCCAAGTACTCATTGATAATATTTTGATTTACTCTCGGATGATGGAGGAGCATGACGAGCACTTACGCTTGGTACTACAATGTTTGCGAGAGAAAAAATTGTATGGGAAATTGTCCAAATGCTCATTTTATCAATTGAAGATTCACTACTTGGGGCATGTCATCTCTGGTGAAGGTATCGTTGTGGATCTAGCAAAGGTCGAGGCTATTATGGAATGGCCTGCGCTGATGAATGTCCCGAAAGTGCGTAGCTTTATGGGTTTAGCAAGATACTATCGATGGTTCATTGAGGGATTTTCAAAGATAGAAAATCTAATCACAGAATTGCAGAAGAATAACAAGAAGTTTGTTTGGACCAAGAATGTGCGGAAGAATTTCGGAGGCTCAAGGAGATGTTGACAACAACATCGATACTAAATGTCCCTGATATGGATGCAGACTTCTTCATATGCACTGACGCATCCAAGGAAGGCATAGGCGAAGTCTTGATGCAAGACGGATGAGTTATCACTTACATCTCAAGGGAACTGAGAAGGCATGAGGAGAACTACGCGACACACGATTTGGAGTTGCTAGCCATCGTATATGCCTTGAATCTTTGGAGACACTACCTTGTTGGATGAAAATTTGAACTAAGGATGGACCACTATGGACTACAACACATCTTTACGCAAAGCGACCTGAACGCGCGACAACGACGTTGGTCATAATTTCTTAGCGAGTATGAATTTGAGATTACTTACATAAAAGGAATAGTGAATCGAGTGGTAGATGCATTGATTCGAAGACCACACATATTTTCGGTGTTGCCTCTTCAGATGAATCTATGTGAAAAGATTCTAAATTTATAGTGTGATGATGACTGGTACAAAGAGATCGAGGGTTTTATCAGACAAAACACAATGATGGTACCAAGATTTGAAGGATATACATTTGACAACGATGGTTTATTGAGGTTTAAAAATTAGATTTATGTACCAAAGAACAATCAGTTGAGGAGCTTGATCCTTAGCGAGGTTCATAGAGTAGTTTACATGGCGCACTCGGTAGTCATGAAGATGAGGGCAGACCTTAAACCCTTATTCTTATAGAAGGGAATGAAGGCAGACATAGTAAACTATGTGGCCAGATGTCTAGAATGTCAGCAGGTAAAGGCTAAAAATAGACACCCAGCAGGATTACTACAGCCACACGTTATTCCAAAATCGAAATGTGAGGTTATTTTGATGGATTTTATTGTTGGATTTCCACTAATGGAAAGGAGACATGACTCAATTTTTGTAGTAGTAGAAACTTTGACAAAGAGTGTTCACTTTATCCATGTGTGTACAATGTATCAGGCACCTAACATAGCTAGAGTTTTCATCAGTGAGATTGTGAGGTTGCATGGCTTGCCTAAGAGGTTTATATCTGATCGAGGATCGATGTTTACTGGATGATTCTGGACAAGTTTCCAAGAGGCCTTGGGAACCCGACTTAACTTAAGTACTGCGTATCACCCGAAGACTGATGGATAGACCAAACGAATGAACCAGACCTTAGAGGACATGTGGCGTATGTGCATGATGGACCAACAAAAGCATTGGGAAAAATTCTTTCCTCTGATAGAATTCACTTATAACAACAGTTACCAAACCACCATTAATATGGCACCTTTCGAGTTTCTTTGTGGGCGACCGTGTCAGATGCCTTTGAGTTGGGATCGTCTTGAGGATAGGGTCCTAGTGGGACCAGAAGCGATCCAAGAATTGGAAGATTAAATTCAAACTATAAGACAAAGGATCAAGGAAGTGCAGGATCAACAGAAGAATTATGTTGATGTGTGTCATGTCGATTGTAGTTATGATGTGGCGATCGAGTATTTTGGCAGCGGAAACTGCATAAGAGTTCGATCAAGTTCGAAAAAAGGGGTTAAACTATCTCCTAGGTTCATGGGATCCTATGATATTGTGGAAAGGAGAGGCCCATGGCCTAATGACTAGCCTTGCCTGATTCTTGAGGCATATGCATGATGTCTTTTGCGTCTCTGTTTGAGACTTTATGATTATTTATCCTACACATGTTTTGACTTGAGAACCTTGCGGGTGTCGGATGAGGGGGTTCTCACGACTAAGCCGATCTTCATCCTGGATCATCACATTCGACAGCTATGATGTCGAATAGTAGATCAGGTCAAGGTCTAGTGGGACAACTATAGTCCACACTCGGCGACCTGGGAGGACGCATATGTTATGCACCAATAGTTTCCATTTTTTGTTTGATAGGTAGACTTCTGATACTGTGATACACATTATTTCGGCACTTATACTGTGAAACTTTGGGATGAAGTTTAGACCAAGAGGGGGTGTATGTAACATCCCACTCTTGCGCACACTAAGAGAACATGTTGTTTGAGGAAACTTGCTCGCAAGTGATCCGGATTATTATACTATTACGCATTGATTTTTATTATGAGTCATTTTGAGTTGATGACATGTTGTTTTGCTGCACTGACATAGACATGTGCTATTGACTCAGTTTTACTGAGCATGTAGGATTTTGGACCTCGAGGATGTAGAGGCATCGATGGAACCCCTTGGACTCTGGATCGAGTCGGGGAGTGAATTAATGGGGTTTGGTTTTTTTATATGTGATATTAATGCATCTGATTAGATGATGTGATATGGATATATTTCTGACATGATTCGTTGATGATGCAGGCTAACGATATCTTGTCGACCAGACTCACATGTGGAGTAGAGGGGTCATGCTTGACTACCAGAGATGTTGAGGCGGAGGTGTGGACAACAACCCTACTACAACCTACTAGCACTCCCTCCATGGCTCGAACTATAGGTTAACAATTATCTAGTTCTATAGGACCCATGATGCCATGAGGAAAGACTGTGATAGTCACTCATGATGATTCTAAGGGGCGCGCAATAAGGTAGGGGCCTTATTCCTTAGAGGCCCTTAGTCTCTCACAAGATCACCTGGCGAAGTATTGATTCCAGGGTTTTTTTATTTCTACGTCAAGAGGCGAGTGGCACCCTTGGAGCATGTGGTGTGTCCTGAAGGGCACGTCTCATAAGAAAAATGGAAAGAGGCGAGTGGCACCCTTGGAGAACATGGTGCATCCTGAAGGGCACGTCGCATAAGAGAAACAAAAAGAGGCGAGTGGCACCCTTGGAGAACCTACTGCATCCTAAAGGGCATGTCATGTGGTTATTTAATAATTTTATAAACCTAGATGGCTTTAGGACAAATAAAGTGTTAAGGAATATTTGAAACCTTTCCGTAAAACAAATGTTACCTAGCCTAGGAAAATAAGGTTTAGGTCTAAATTTTACTGGTGGTAAAATTTTATTTATATATAAAATAAATAATAATGATAATCTTCATTAATATTGTGACAAGAAGGGGGTAAGCAATTAAATTGATTTATAAAATCTTTTGGGATAAAATTTAAAAAGGGGAAATAATTTATTTACTTATTATGCTAATTAAAAATTTATTCATTAGAAAGAAAAAGGTAAAAAGGGTAAGTTTCTGCACTTGCCTTTTTGAGTTTAAATAAAAAGGGGAAAGAGAGAAATCTAAAATAATTAGGAAACTAGGAAAAATCACGAAACACAAAAAAGAAAAGGGAAAGACAAGGAAAAATCAGAAAGTCTAACTTAGTAAGGTATCTAGCATTAAAGAACCTTCTAAATTAAATTGAACTAGTAAATTAATAATGGGGAAAGTCATTGAAACCTGTAAGGGAATTTGGGGACACTTAGGAGCGATTCTAGGAATGACTCTAAGTGGGTGAGGGAAATAAGGGTAATTAATTAACTAAAGAAATTAGTTTTTGGAGGAATGAAGGGGATGGGTGACACATGTACAGGGAGGATTTTTATGAATTAATTTATTAAACATTAAATAAAATGGGATTTTGGGAAAGTAAGGGACTTCGAAACTCTATATAATCGAGGGAGGAAAATGATGATGGATCTCTTATGTTTGCGTAACGTTATGCTACATAAATATATACTTGACTGACTTAGCTTGTGGGAGTTGGGATACCCAACTCGATGAGGAGTGCTAGCTCGGCCTTGCGAAGCAAGCTGGGAGCTAGTTGATTCTCTCGATAGTG
Organism: Picea engelmannii; assembly: GCA_009831015.1. NCBI lineage: Eukaryota > Viridiplantae > Streptophyta > Pinopsida > Pinales > Pinaceae > Picea > Picea engelmannii. The sequence continues at coordinate 1,665,187 of ML776873.1, read as the reverse complement.
TGTGTGGCCCCTTTGTGGCTCGGGGGGCTAAGGGGGAAGAAGAGTACCCCTAGTGTTGGCTAGGAGGTACCAATGAAGTCTCATCGGTCAGCAAGCAGGAGTTGTATGAAGTGCGCGGGACATCAACTCGGAGCAGGCGATTGGGAAACAATACACTTTCTTTATTTTTGCATGGTAGATTGTTAGTATGATTTATGCTTTTAGATCTGCATGTTTAATTGGGTAAGAAAAATTATTATCTTAGCATTCTAGTTGATGATTGAATTTTTCCATAGCCTTTAGCTCGATGATTGATTGACTCCCATGGCCTTTGATTCCTGGCATGTATTTACCACCCTCTGATGTATTGATTTGTGACGATTGTGGTTGTTTTTCCTTTCATCCCTAGCTCATCAATCCTCACCTGAGCAGTCGGCCAGGAGCCTGATCTACGGTCGTCGCTTATACATTAATAGACCTATGGATCTCAACACCCTGATTTTTTGTGCGTGGATGATGAGCGAAGGACGTTCTTGTCAGTCATCTACTTCTTTTGTTTGTCCTTGTCTAATTGTTTGTCCTGCGCCTTGATGCGTTTAATTAACCCTGCAATTTGATTGATGGAAAAGTTTCCTTAAACTCGGTGATTTTATTCTCATTGTTGTCTCGTTTTATACCTCGTTTTTATATCTTGTTGGAAATTCATGCGTTTTTATATTTTGTTTTGTTTGCCTAGCAATTGCTACTTCTTCGGCTGCATTATGGAATACCATTTACTAAGACAACGATATGGAATACCTAATTCCTCTGCGACTGTAACTTGTAATTGTTGTAATACAGTCAGAAAAATCTATGCACATTATGAAACCAATTACTGTGAATGCGATCGACAGTGCGTCGATTTCCATTTACTGATCTGAGCTATAGGATTTTAAGACTGCGTTAATCCACGATTACTGCTCTGCGTTTTTACGTTTTTTCCTGAGTCATTACAATTTTACTGCATGCGTTTTTCGATTTCACATGACTGTGTGTGGCTACGAATTGCATGGCTGAGTGTGTGCCTACGTGCGATTTACATTGTTGATTGTGTGTCGGTGTGTATGGCGGTGACTTTTATGGCTGCGTGTTATGCCCAGTCCCGAATTTGACTATCGTCATATTGTAAGCAAGTATTCAAATGATTTTTGCAATTTTGTGCGTGCCGTACAATGCTCACCGAATCACCACAATAGCGAATTCAAGATGGTATTTTCCAACTAATCATAATGATGGAGATTTATTGATTGAAGTATTCTCCAGGTATTGTCAAACTAAAGCAATTTTAATGGTAGCCATGTAATAATTCCAGAAACCATGATGAGCCCAAAGTAATGATTATCCCCGTTGAAATTATTGTACTTGGATTATAGCATTAAAAATATATCTGTAGAATAGGAGAGATTCACTGTCATCCTTTCTATTTATATTGACCGGAATGGTATGCTTTTGATTAGTATCTTTTAATCTTTAAATAAATAAAAGACTCATTATCATTTAGAGGGAAAATATGCATTATTAATCAATATCAGTAATAACTTTAAGGGTTACTTGACACATCAATAATTTATGTATTTGTTTATAATTTATTTGACTGATGTTTTAAGCAAGATTGAGTTTACCACAAGTTTAATATACAAAAAATGGATTTGTCATAAATGTTCAAACCACAACTCTGCAACATAATTATGATCCTATTTTAAAATCTATCTACAATTATAGCATTTATTAATATTAAATTGATACTTCGAGTATAATTGCAACAACTGGGGTGATTAAGATGATTTGATAAATTAAGAAACTTACTACACCACACTCAACATAAAATCCTATAATAGATATAGTATAGATTAAGAGTTAGGAATGGAATTAGGGATAAACACCCTCTTTATTATAAAGGAAACTATTTTTTATAGGAAGGGAAGGTATGGTAAGATGTAATGATGTAACGACTTTAATTGATGGATTTAGGATTTCACCTTAGTTATTTTTATAAGATATATAATAAGTTTAAGTAATAACACTTTATGTCACAACGAATGCTTTGCTTATTTATAATTTGTTTCAGGTACCTGAAGGTGCCTTGCATAATAATAATGTAAATTACACTAGGTTCGTACCACCGTTGATGCAATGATGTAGTCGTGTTACTTAAGGAAAATTGTTTTTGGCAATTGGTCTTAGTTGTTTTTCCACTCAGGATGGCTTGTAGGAACCCAGAAGTCCCTCGGGTAGTTTCACAATTTAATTTGAGGATGTCGTCTTACGTCTTGACGATCTGATAATGGGGTGCGTGGGTACGGGCTTCTTGTCATCCTTTTGGTCTCCTTGCACGTGGGTTTGTCTTGAGTCCTGGTCTGAATGAATTGTTTGCGCCAGGGTTATTGATGCGTCTATCATCTGGGGACGACATGATTCCTGATGAGGGTATCATGGCGCACCCTATTGATAGCGGCGAATGATAACTCGAACGAAGGTTGGGCCTTCCATGTGAGTGTTGTCGAGTGTTGTGAGTTTTCTTTTGGCACATGGGTTGAATGCCTTCACGAGTTTGGTTCACGTGCCTTGAGGTTTTAGTCTTGTTCGTCAAGGCCGTTGTGTTGGGGGGGGGGGATTTTGTCCCTTAGTTTGTAGGCGTGGTCGTGCTGGCGTCGGGCGGGTAGTCATTATATCCTTCTTGTTCTACGCATGTTTTGCCCAGTTTCTCTGGCATCAGTGCGTGAGAAATAGATGTTTGTTGCCTATTCAGCGAGCGTGGTGCTCGTCGTTAGGTGTGTTGTCTAGCTGCAATCATTGTTGTCATCCTGTCAAAAACAATTTGCATCTTCTTCTTCACTTGTAGTCGTAACAAAGGGCACGTTACAAGCTATTGGGGGCATGGGGTTGATTAGAATCAACTTACGGAAGAGTGTGAGTCAAGAAGGAGGAAAAATAAAAGGAAATTTGTATGGGACAACAAGGGAGTTTTTTTAGGGAGATTTTGGGGACACCAAGAGAGAGAAGAGTGTTGGATCTTGGGGGAAAAAGGGTGTACATGTTAGAAACTATTTGGATTTGTTGAAGGCTTAAGGGGAAATCTATCAGGATTGTAGAAGAGGTGGGTTTTCAATCCTGTACAATGAACTCTCTATGTGATACTTTTCACTAGAGAAGCAACCTTCTTGTTGTTAGTTTTTCCTAGTAGCTAACATCCCTGGATTCCCCGACAGAGATATTCATATCCAACCTATCTTTGAATACCTGATAAAAAAGTGGTATATCCCAAGGGACTACTTGAAAAGAAGGGGGTACATTCCTTGGGTAGGGAAGGTTGAGAGAAAGAAATCTAAAGGAGTTGGGATAGCTATAGGAAAAACTATTGGTTTGTGGGAAAACAGAGATGTGAATGGATTGTGGAGAGACACCCTCTTTTGTAGATTCCTAGCCCCGACTAGGGGGTTACTTGTTGTCGATATTTGGAACAACAAGTCTATGGTTGGGTGGAACATCTATCACCTATAGCTGGTTGCACAACTATTATAAAAATACAAGTGTTTTACTTTGTATCTGAGTTATGTTATGGGTTTATATTGTTGTGCATAAACTCTGTGTTTTTAGAAATTACATGTGGTTGTGTGTTTGTTTTTTTAGTTTCATTCACATTTAAATTATTTTTGTTAAACGTATGGGTGTTTTAGCATAATGCATTGGTATCATAATTTTTGTATGGGTTTAGGAGTGTGGGGATGTTACAGATTGGTATCAGAGTGAGCTTGTATGGGCCAATAACTATGCGAATTTGGTAGAAACTTGTTGTTGCATAGTTTCACCTATTATGGATTTGGGGAAATTTGTGAAATATGAGTGAAATCCCCAAATTTATGAATGAATCTAAGTCCAAATTTCCCTCAAAATCATCGAGGAGAGGTTTAATGGCATCAATCTGCAAGTTGCAAAGTTAAATTTGTCTTGGGAGGTTAGATTTCCTATTTTAATGGTGACCAAAGAGTTGTAAAATTGACGACCCATATCTTTTCAAAATTAAGAATCGATGGTCATGATTCATTTGCAGGATCGCGAAAGTTCAGAAAATTTTGGAGAGTTTCATAATCGATGGTTGAGATCACCCCAATATTGAATAGCAATAGTCGAGATTCGTTGCAATATTGAAAGAGGCCCAGGGGGAAAAGGTTTCTGAGGAAACACCTATAGGATTGCGGGATTCAGGTCGTGGAAATATTAAGGGCATGTTAATTTTCCATTTAGTGGGGAAAAGTCCATGAGGAAAATCCCAACAGGCTTGCAACCTACAACTCGCGGAAAATATTATTTGCATGTAACTTGCCACTCCATAGAAAAAAGGATGTGAATTTAATCCCAATAGGCTTGTGTGTTACAGATCATAGAAAATCCTAAAGGAATGTAACTTGACACCAAATTATAAAAAGGCTACCATTTTAAGCCCAATACACTCCCTGGTTGTGGGTCACAGAAAATCCTAAAGACATGTAACTTACCACTACATGGGAAAAATCTCATGAATTTAAGCCTGATAGGCTTGTGGTCTGCGGGTCATGGAAAATCCTAAAGGCATGCAACTTTCCACTCCACGGGAAAAAGTCTGTGAAGTTAATCATGATAGGCTTATGGGCTGGGAGTTGTGGAAAATCTTAATGGTAAGTTAACTTGACACTCTATGGGGTAAATCCTGCAAAAATGTTCTTGATAGGCTTGTGGGATATGGTTTGCATGGAAACACCTTTATACAATTCCATTTGATATTATGATGGGAAGAGTCCACAAAGGAGATCCTGAAAGGCTTACGGAAGGCTAGGTTGATGGTCGATGGAGGAGAATGATGGATGATGACATGGTTGAATCAAGGCATGACACGTGAACTCGTCAGACACATGCCATGACACTTCATCTAAATTTCCAAGTTTAGGTGCAGTTCATATTATAAACAGACTAGTATGGTAGTAAATCAGTCAAATTCTACAAAACATTTGCATTTTTGGAGGCCATCAACTTATAGAGGTATTTTGAGGGCCTAAACAACATTTTTAGGTAGTTGAAATTGAAAAAATTGTGTGTACCTTTGGTACACAAAGCATTTACTATTAGAATGAAACAAATCGGTAAGATATTTCCAACAAGCTATTATGAGCACAAAATGGAGTTAATGTGAGGAAGTTACAGCTGAAATAGTACATGGTATAAATTAGATACTAGTTTACTTCCAAAGGGCATAACTCATTTCTCAGAAATTAGTTTGAGGCACATGAATAGTTCATGGAAAAACCATGGACCATAGGAGAAGACCAAAAAATTAGAATTATAATCTAGGTATGTAAAATTGTACAAGATGGGAGAGAATACACATGAATCAGTGAGGGGTAGAAATGAGAAAACAATCTAATTTCCACAGACCATAACTAACAACTCAGAGATCGTATTTGGGAAAACGAGTAGTCAATGGAAAAGTATTGAGGAGGGGAAGCCATATATAAAACTATAACTTTTATTTGAGCACTACAATTTCTTATAAAAATAAAATAAAATAAATTACAACAATAGTAAAAACAAAGAAATGGATGGAAAATTGCAACTTGACAAGGTTCTAACTTTTCGCTCATAACTTAAAATGAGGAATGAGTACAACCATTGGAGACTTATTTCAAAGAGTAATATTTCTAAAGAATCAAAATTTGGATTAGTGAATTTATGTTTTTTATAAATTGAAATGCATAATGTCCCATAACCTAATTAATAAATTATTTTGCAATGTGCCTAATTGTAATATCCCAAGTTGATCCCCAGTTATAATTGTACATATGTTTTATAAGACGGTGAGCCAGGATATTATAGGACAGAGTGCCTATGTGATTATTATGCCAGAGAGCCTAGATGATAAAATGCTAGTGATATTATCATTGTAATATGTAATCACACTCATATTATTAATAAAAATACATCATTGTTGTAGACCAACCAGGAAAAAAAAAAGTACGGGGGGCTAGAAATCCACTAGAAGGAAAAGGGAGGTAAGAGTCTAGGAAGAGGGGCTAAGCAAAGGGGGATTAATCCCAAGGGAATATTACAATAATATTTCCTAAATTCTTATTATATGGTATTTTATCCTATTTCCGTAAGGATGGGGAATGTAACACCAAGTGGGGGAAAGTGGGGACAAGGTGGTCCCGCCATGACAAGTGTCAATTTGGAGACATGCAAATATAAAGTGGGAAATTTGTGTAATTACCAAGATTCCCATCATTATTAGTAGGAATCCTACAATTCATACCTTCTGACCATCCATCTTTGGTACCGGTAATTGGAAATATTTAGATTTGATTGTAACCGGTAAATTTGGGTAATTAGAGCTGAAGAAGCAGGTTGTCAGGACTATGTACATTCCGAAGAAGTGGGTTGGTAGACCCATGAGCATTCTCTATATGATAAAACTACTAGGAATTGTTTCCCTATGTGCTAAGTTGCAACTACAAATCCCCGATACTTATTTTCCGACCTATTTTTGAAGCCCCAGAAGGGAAGTGGGACAGTCAAAGGACTTTCGAGTAGAGAAGGGTTACACTTCCTAGGGTTGGAACGGTTGTGGGGAATGCGAGGTTGTAGACTAGTTTTTGTATTTTGCACCTTATTCTGAGCATTTATGTTGTTTTTTATGCCTTGGACTAGCTTAATAATCATTTTCCCTAGTGGATTTATAGCCCCAACTCAGGGGTGACCCACTACTGAGATTTTATGAGCAGTGTGTTCTATGGCTGGGAGGAACATCTTTGGTCTATACCAAGTCGGTGAATTATTACAAAATATAAGTGATATTCTTATGTGAAGTATTTGGATGATTATTGTGCAKTTTTATGTTAACTATACGGTGTTGTAATTGTATGGAACTACTATATATTGAAAATTTTGCGATAGCTAGTTGCAACGAAAGTAACCTTTCATCGCAAAATTGAAAAGAAAAGAGTTGAATTTTTAATTTTTTTTATCAATCCARCCCACGTTCATCATAAGAGCGATGAAAAATTCGACTATTGTCACAAGCGTGACGAAACCAAATGTACGTCACAAGAGCGATGAACATGAAGATAGTGGACTAYCGTCTCTCTTGTGACGAACTTTAGCTATCGTTGCAAAAGAAATGATTCAATGATGACCGTTACACTATTTGAAAAATTCAACATTGACTGTTACACTATTTGACAAAGTCAACATTGACTTGGTCAACGTTCGTCGCTCTTGGGATGAAAAAAATATCTATAAATATTTTTCAAAATAAAGATGTTGCGACAATCTAATTTTTATAACAACGACGGTTCATAAAGGGTATTTTTGTGTGGAAGAATGTCGCAGAATATTAGAGGTGGGAAAAAAAGTAAAGCAGGTGAAAAGGGTGATGGTAGATGTTATTTCCCTTGCAAAAAATGTTGCACTACATGTCTCGTAAGAATTTTAATAGAAACAACTACAAAACATTGTAGGAAATATGGGCACATTGATGGGGGATCAAATGAATATTGTCTCGTGGTAATTATATATATTCATTATCTGTTTTTATGTCATTGATTTTATATAAAATTATATATGTATATATATTGTTTGAATATTTGTTATAGTACACACTAATTTTGCATGATTGTTTGTAATTATAAAATTAGAGTTTCCCTCTAACTTTCTGCAGAATATTGCACCAAGTAGTACTAGTAGAAATGATGTTGTACAAGTTGAGGAACATGATCAAGAAAATGAGGATCTCATGGAAGAAGATGATGGGACAAATCAAGTTAATGATCCCATGGAAGAATATGATGGTCAAATGATCCAAGATTTGTTTTCTCAGCCGGATGAGGATGGGGACAGTGATGGTATTTATGATGAACCTCTATTAGAAAAGGAAAATAAACAACTTTATGAAGGCTCAAGAGAAAATATTATTTCTACTACATTGTTGCTAGTGAACTTAAAGGTTATGAAAAATTTGTCGAACACTTGTATGACACAAATCCTAAGGTATGTAATATGTTTCATCTCATATACATAAATGTTAAAAATTTTCTATTTGTTTTTAGTGTTAATTAATGTGTAAAATAAGAATGCAATTTTTACGATTAATATTCTTTGCATTAACTAGTTATTTGTTATGTTGTAGATTGTTAGGTGAATTTTTGTTACCATTGTCAAATATTTTACCTCACACATATCGATATTTGCATGACATTATGAAAGACATTGGAATGGATTATCAAACTATTGATGCATGTCCTAATGATAATATTATATATTATGGACAACATGCTTCGAAAACAAAATGCCCACAATGTCTTATTATTAGATATCGAACCAATCAAGTAACAAAAAGGGTGCCTCGAAAGGTTCTTCATCATATTCCCGTCATTCCACGTTTGCAACGATTGTTTAGGTGTGAAATCATAGAACAATTTATGGATTACTATGCATGTAACAGAAGTGGATATGGTGTTCTTCAAATGCCTATCGATGGTTATGCATTTAGGGAAATTGAGGAAAAATGGGCAGATTTCAAAGATGAACCTCGTAATGTAAGGATTTCATTAGCAGCTGACGGTGTTAATCCTTTCAGAGAGCTTAGTTTTGTTTACTCAGTGTGGCCTATTTTTTTTATAAACAATAGCATTCCTCCTTGGATGTCAATAAAGAGGGAGAACATAATGTTGACAATGATTGTTTCAGGTATTTGTTTACATTAATTTTTTGAATGTAACATTTCATTTGTTTTTTTTTTTTGCATAATATCTTTTGTTTATTTATTTACTTATATATACATATCATGGTTATAGTAATTATGTGTAATTTCAAACAATTAGGTAAGTATCAAGTTAAATATATGAATGTATATATTGAGCCTCTTATCGATGATATACTAAATTTATGGGTTGGCATCACTATGTATGACATATGTAAACCAATCGGGGAGAAGAAATTTAAATTTTGTGGACTACTTTTATGGAAAATTCATGATTCCCCGAGACTAACACATTTTTGTGGTATGTAGCATTCTATTAATCTTTAATACTATATTTTTTTTTTAAGATATCATGTTGTATGTTTAGTTTTTAAATAATCTCATCGTATAATTGGCATTAATCCATCTGTTGTGGATCTTCAAACAAAGGGTAAATTTTCATGTCCAGTTTGTGGTCCTAAGATGAAGTATCTTCATTCAAAAAGTTTAGGAATTGTGGTGTTTGATGAGTATAGACACCTCCTGATGTAGGAGCATCGCTCACTCATCAAGTGAGCCAGTGCGTGGAGCAGAAAAGACAGTTGGGCAGCGCCAGCACCAAAATTTTGAAAACACCTTGAAACTGTTGCGCACGACATTAATGTATTGATGTGAAGAAGTGCACTTGTATTGTAAATGGACCTTGAGCCTTTACGCTCATGTACTTAGTAGATAGGAATGCATTTAATAGGTTTAATGTTGTTAGATAGACATTAATTGTAGATTTGATAGTTGTAGAATTCGAGAGGGCAAACGGAATATAGGCACCCTCCTTTGTACATTGTATTATTATCAAACAGGAGGAAGAAGAGAGAGGAGAAAATCAGAGAACCTATGAAGAACACTCATGTACAGATTGAATTAATAGAAACGAGTCTTTGATTCAACTCCATGGTTTGTGTTGTTTCTCTGTGTTGATATTATGCTCATGGATGTTTGTTTTCTGTCATGCATTTTCTTTGATATGATGTGTATGTGATTTCATAGTTGAATTGGAATCTGTGAGAGAGAGGAGAATGAGTTTCAATTGTTTCTCTGTCTGAGCCAGGATATTCCTGCATAGAGTGCAGTTGAATTCATCCGCATAGAGTGCGTTGATTGAGGCTAGACAGATAAACTCTCATTCTCATCTGCTCAGAAGTTGAATTGGGTTGTTCGAGCCATGCAGAAGAAGTGCAGGTCGAATTTGAAGTCTCAGYAGTTAGTCTAAGAAAAGTAAGGTGTAGACTACTGTTTCCAGAAGCACACRGAGTCTGGAAGACTCAACATTCAGGAGTTGTTGAGGCTGAGCATAAGGGTGTGCGCAGAATATCTGAAGGAGTCAGAGTTGACAAGCTCAGGAGGGATAATTCCTTCGTGAACACGGTGGGAATAGACCTAGGTGAGGGTCGAATCGGGAGAAGATTTGGAGCAGAAGAAATCCTCAAGGAGGAGAATTGACGGTCAGGGATCGCTGTGGAGAATCGCGAAGTCCCGTTGACCGTCAGATCGCAGAGAAGTTGTGGGGAAGTTAACCCAGGAGCCATCGCATATCGGCATATCGGTGTTTGCGAGGGCAAGAGTTTCATACTCGTCGAAATCACAATCAGAGATTTCCTGATTAAATCGGAGTCGTTGATTGTGACAGGGACAGGTGGCACCAGATCTCGAAAGGTCGGGGTTCGGTGTTCGGAAATTCTCGGCGTAAGAAATTTCGACCGGTGAAACCATGATCCCGTGATTCTCAATCGCACGAGAGAAGAAGTGATGTGGCTGAGTGGGATCACGAGGTTTTAGTGGAGTACAGGTGGAGCTGTACCAGAGTTCGAAGGAAGGAAGGTCTCGAAGGTGGAAGGCCCAAGTCCACACGTGTGTCAGAGATCGGTACATCGGGCATCGGGGATTTTCAGTTCAAGTTGTTGACATCACGGATAGGGATTTCCCGATAGGGAAATCCCTGATGGAAGCGGAACCATTGACCTTTGACTCATCGGGGTTCGGGGTTTTGAATTGCATGTGAACGTGTTCAGAGGATTCGCGAAATAGCGAATTCCAATTTCCCGAGAAGCGAAAGAGAGGTCGTAGCAAGAGTTACTGTGGGTAAGTGAGAACTCCCGACAGGAGTTGGAAGAGTTCTTTGACTCTTCGGGGATTAGACGAAGAAGGTCCTGGTGAGAGCAGGTTGGACCATGAGGGTAGCAAATCTGCACCAAGTGGTATCAGAGCGGGAGTATCTTTTCTTTCTGTAGCAGAGAATGAGATTCATCATGCCGCCTAGAAGAGAAAGACAGTCGCCTAATCGAGAAGACAGGGATTCTCGAAGAAGGGGTAGGCCGGTAGGAAACCCAAAGATGGAACGACAGATACAAGATCTCAGGGAGAGACTCGAAGAGATGGAGACCACGCAGAGACGCGGAGCTGGTGCTGGAGAGTTCAGTGATTCTGAGGTGGAAGAGGAAGCTGGACATGATGCAGAAGAGGTCTCAGCAGAAGATGCCTCAACTGAACGGTTGATTAGAGCCATTGCCAGGATGAGCTCAAAGACCAAGATGGACATTCCCGTATATGAGGGAAGCCTGAATGCAGAAGATTTGTTGGATTGGGTCCGAGCACTCGACACCTACTTCGATTATGAAGATATCGAAGAGGACAAGAAGGTAAGGTATGCTGTAACCAAATTGAAGGGACATGCAGCCTTATGGTGGGATGAGTTGCAGGCTGATAGGCACTGCAAGGGAAAACAGAAAATTAAGAGCTGGGATAGGATGATTGCTAAGATGAAAGCGAAGTTCATCCCGAGAGACTACCAGATCACTCTGTTTAGGCGAATACAGAACCTGAGACAGAAGATGATGACGGTGAAGGAGTACACCGAAGAGTTTTATAGACTCAATATCAGAGAAGGTCATCGAGAGAGCGATGTTGAAAAGGTGGCAAGATATCTGAATGGTCTGAGGTATGACATTCAGGATGAGTTAAGCATGGCAGTTATCAGAACTGTTGAAGATGCTTACCAGATGGATTTGAAAGCCGAAGAGAATCTGAGCTGCAAGCAAGGTGAGCAAGGGCGAGGCAGGAGTCAGCCCAGAGGCAAAGCAGTTGCCCAGGAAAAATTCCAGAAGCCCAAGGAGGAATGGAAGACACCTCAGGGTAAGGTTGAGAGAGGTGGAACCTCACAGCAGAGGCAGAAATATGCTGAGCCGAGGAGGCAGCACACAGAGAAGGGTGTCGGATATGCTGATGCAAATGTTCTTCCTCGTACTAGAGGACGAGGCAGAGGTCGAGGTGGAGTCATCACATGTTTTACATGTGGAAAATATGGACACAAAGTCGTTGATTGTCCAGACAGGAAGATGGACAGAGGAGAAGCTCACATCACTAAGGTGTAGAGGCGTGATGAGGAGGATGAAGACACCAGGAGTGGAAAGTCACTGACGGTGCACAAAGTTCTCTTGACACATGAGAAAGAGGTGGAGGACACAGCTCAGAGGACCAGACTGTTCAGAATGACTTGCAAGACCAAGGGATGGAAATGCAAGGTCATATTGGACAGTGGAAGCACCGATAATCTCGTTTCGACCGAGATGGTGGAAAAACTGGAGCTGGAAACGACCAATCACCCGAGTCCATATAAAGTGTCATGGATGCAAAAAGGACACCAGGTATGTGTTGCGAAAAAATGCTTGGTTGAATTTAAAATGGGTGAATATAAGGATAAGATCCTGTGTGATGTCATTCCCATGGATGTTTGTCATGTATTATTGGGGAGACCATGGCAGTATGATAGAAATGTTGTTCATGATGGGAAAATGAACACATACACCTTGGAGAAGGATGGGAAAATGCACACATTGCTTCCGATAAAAGATAAAGAAGTGAAGCCGGAGGTAACCAGCACAATACTTCTCATGAGTGGGAAGGAACTTCTCACAGAGATGGAAAATAACGAAGATCCACAATTCTTTGTTGTTAGGAAGCCGAGAATTGTCCTGACAAGCACAAGAATGGATGACATACGAGACGAGATTCGGGAACTGTTGGGAGAGTTCGCTGATATAATCGTGGATGAACTACCTCGTTCGTTGCCACTGATGAGGAGTGTGAGTCACCACATAGACCTCATACCTGGAGCAAGCTTGCTGAACAAAGTTGCGTACAGATTGACACCTCAGGAGAACGAGGAAGTCAAAAGGAAGGTACAGGATCTGCTAGATAAAGGACTGGTCAGAGAAAGTCCGAGTCCATGTGTTGTTCCAACAGTGTTAAGTCCGAAGAAGGATGGAGGCTGGAGAATGTGTACAGACTCCATGGAAATAAACAAGATTACCATCAGGTACAAATTTCCACTGCCGAGAATGGACAATTTGATGGATTGCCTGAGTGGGGAAAATTACTTTTCAAAGATTGATTTGAAAAGCAGATACCACCAGATTCGCATGAGAGAGGGAGATGAGTGGAAGACAACATTCAAAACAAACGAAGGTTTGTATGAATGGCTGGTCATGCCGTTTGGTTTGAAAAATGCGCCGAGCACTTTCATGAGACTAATGAATGAAGTCCTGCGGGAATTCATCGGAAAATTTGTGGTCGTGTATCTAGACGACATACTAATTTTCAGCAAGACTAAGGCTGAACATTTGAAGCACTTAGCCATTGTGATGAGAAGACTACATCAAGAGAAGATGTTGGTCAATATGAAGAAATGTTCCTTCATGAAGACAAAGCTCATTTATTTGGGCTTTGTTATTTCAGCAAATGAATTGAAGATGGATCCTGAAAAGGTAGAAGTAATCAAGAATTGCCCATCACCGAGAAATGTTTTCGAGGTGAGAAGTTTCCATGGACTGGCTAGTTTCTATAGAAAATTCATTCGAAATTTTAGTGGGATTAGCGCAGCAATGATGGACACGGTGAAGAAGCGGCATAGAGTTTTTCATTGGACAACAGAGGCTGAGAAGAGCTTCAATCTGTTGAAGTAGAAGATAACAGAGCAACCAATTCTGGTGTTGCCTGATTTCCAGAAGACATTTCAAGTGAAATGTGATGCGAGTGGATATGCCGTAGGAGGGGTCTTGAGTAAGGATGACAGAACTGTGGCATATTTCAGTGAGAAGCTAGATGAAGCAAAGATGAAATACTCCACATATGATAAAGAGTTCTATGCCGTCATACAGGCATTGAAGAAGTGGAGGCATTACTTGATACCCAAGGAATTTGTATTGTAGAGTGATAATCATGCATTACAGTTTGTGAGTCAATAGGATAAGTTGAACCAGAAGCATGAAAAATGGGTAGAGTACATACAAAATTTTACGTTTGTCATTAAGCACATTTCAAGAACTGCTAACAAAGTGGTTGATGCTTTGAGCAGGAAATTTTTACTGTTGCAGGAGTTCACAGTGAAAACCTTACGTTTTGAAAATCTGAAGGATATGTATGCAAGAGATGCAGACTTCGGAGAGGCATACGAGGCAGCCGAGAATCCAGTTCTCAGGGATCGGAGTCAGTGGCTGGAATATATGATCCAGGAAGGATTGTTGTTCAGGGGCAATCAACTGTGCATTCTGAATTGCTCCATGAGGGAGAATTTGGTGAAGGAAAAGCATAGCGGAGGATTAGCAGGTCATTTTGGACATGACAAGACGTTCGCGAAGCTAAGTGAATCATATTATTGGCCAGGCATGCGAGCAGATGTAAAGAGGTTTGTTGACATGTGCCGAAATTGTCAACACTCGAAGGGCCGAAAGCAGAATGCTGGGTTATATCAGCCATTGCCCATACCTAAGAGGGCATGGGAGGCGATCAGTATGGATTTTGTTTTGGGATTGCCGAGAACACAGAGAAGGGTTGATTCCGTCTTTGTGGTGGTGGACATGTTTTCGAATATGGCACATTTCATTCCGTGTCAGAAGACCAACATGCGACCCACATCGCAAACTTGTTTTTCAAAGAAATTGTCAGATTGCATGGATTGCCGAGAAGCATAGTCTCGGACAGGGATACCAAATTCATATGCCATTTTTGGAGGATGCTATGGAAGAAGCTAGGAACTAATTTGGATTTTAGTTCAGCTTACCATCCAAAAAATGATGGCCAAACAGAGGTGGTGAATAGAAGCCTGGGGGATTTATTAAGAAGCTTGGTGACAGAGCACCACAGCAGTTGGGACCAGATATTGCCACAGGCAGAATTTGCGTACAAAGATTCGGTGAATCAAAGTACAGGAAAAAGCCCATTACATATTTTTTATGGGACACAGCTGAGGGGAGTTTATGAGCTCAGGGAGTCAGGACAGGCTGAAACTAGCAGCGCGAGCACTGAAGAATTCGCTGAAGCAATGGAGGAACTTCACAGTCAGGTGAAGCAGCGATTGATGAAATCAAATCAAGAGTATAAGCGCAGAGCTGATCAGCGGAAGAGGCAACTTCAGTTTGAATTTGGTGATCTCGTTCTAGCGCACTTGAGGAAGGAGAGGTTTCCAAGGGGAACATATAACAAGCTCAAGATGAAGAAAATTGGGCCATGCAAAGTCCTGAAGAAATTCGGGGAGAATGCTTATGATCTTGACTTACCAGATGGCATCGGGATATCTCCGATTTTTAATGTTTCGGATTTATACCCATACAGGGCTGGAGAAGTAGAAACTAGAACGGAAGAACCAGTGATCCAGTGGCAGAAGAAATTACCAGCAGCAAAAAAACCCACATATGGAGTGCATATTGGACAAGCGATTGGGCAAGAAGACCAGGCGGAAGCAGTATTTTGAGTACCTGGTGAAATGGAAAAATCACCCAGTGGAGGATGCCAGCTGGGAGACTGAGACAGTCATTCAGAGGCATGCGCACACAGTGCAAGAGCTCATGGACAGGATCCCATGAAAATTTTCGAGCCGAGGAGTATGATGCAGGAGCATCGCTCACTCATCAAGCGAGCCAACACGTGGAGCAGAAAAGACAGTTGGGCAGCGTCAGCACCAAAATTTTGAAAAAACCTTGAAACTGTTGCGCAAGACATTAATGTATTGATGTGAAGAAGTGCACTTGTATTGTAAATGGACCTTGAGCCTTTACGTTCATGTCCTTAGTAGATAGGAAGGAATTTAATAGGTTTAATGTCGTTAGATAGACATTAATTGTAGATTTGATAGTTGTAGAATTCGAGAGGGCAAACAAAATATAGGCACCCTCCTTTGTACATTGTATTATTATCAAACAGGAGAAAGAAGAGAGAGGAGCAAAGCAGAGAACCTGTGAAGAACACTCATGTACAGATTGAATTAATAGAAACGAGTCTTTGATTCAACTCCATGGTTTGTGTTGTTTCTCTGTGTTGATATTATGCTCATGGATTTTTGTTTTCTGTCATGCATTTGATTTGATATGCTGTGTATGTGATTTCATAGTTGAATTGGAATCTGTGAGAGAGAGGAGAATGAGTTTCAATTGTTTCTCTGTCTGAGCCAGGATATTCCTGCATAGAGTGCAGTTGAATTCATCCGCATAGAGTGCGTTGATTGAGGCTAGACAGATAAACTCTCATTCTCATCTTCTCAGAAGTTGAATTGGGTTGTTCGAGCCGTGCAGAAGAAGTGCAGGTCGAATTTGAAGTCTCAACAGTTAGTCTGAGAAAAGGAAGGTGTAGACTATTGTTGCCAGAAGCACATGGAGTCTGGAAGACTCAACATTCAGGAGTTGTTGAGGCCGAGCATAAGGGTGTGCGCAGAATCTCTGAAGGAGTCAGAGTTGACAAGCTCAGGAGGGATAATTCCTTCGTGAAAACGGTGGGAACAGACCTAGGTGAGGTTCGAACTGGGAGAAGCTTTGGAGAAGAAGAAATCCTCAAGGAGGAGAATTGACGGCCAGGGATCGCTGTGGAGAATTGCGAAGTCTCGCTGACCGTCAGATCACGGAGAAGATGTGGGGAAGTTAACCTAGGAGCCATCGCATATCGACATATTGGTGTTTGCGAGGGAAAGAGTTTCATACTCTTCAAAATCGCTATCAATGATTTCCCGATTAAATCGGAGCAGTTAATTGTGACAGGGACAGGTGGCACCAGATCTCGGAAGATCGGGGTTCGGTGTTCGGAAATTCTCGGCGTAATAAATTTCGATCGCTGAAACCACGATCCCACGATTCTCGGTCGCATGAGAGAAGAAGTGATGTGGCTGAGTGGGATCACGAGGTTTTAGTGGAGTACAGGTGGAGTTGTATCGGAGTTCGAAGGAAGGAAGGTCCCGAAGGCGGAAGGCCCAAGTCCACACGTGTGTCAGAGATCGGTACATCAGGCATCGGGGATTGTTAGTTGAAGTTGTTGACATCACGGATAGCGATTTCCCAATAGGGAAATCCCCGATGGAAGAGGAATCGTTGACGTTTGACTCATCGGGGTTCGGGGTTTTGAATTGCATGTGAACGTGTTCGCAGGATTCGCAAAATAGCGAATTTCGATTTCCCGAGAAGCGAAAGGGAGGTCGTAGCAAGAGTTACTGTGGGTAAGTGAGAACTCCCGACAGGAGTTGGAAGAGTTCTTTGACTCTTCGGGGCTGAGACAAAGAAGGCCCTGGTGAGAGCGGGTTGGACCGTGAGGGTAGCGAATCTGCACCACCTCCTCCCTAAGAACCATACGTATCGTACTATTGAAAAACATATTTTCAATGGGAAAGAAGAGATTGGATTAAAACCACGAAGAATGACACCTCACCTATGGAGGTTGGAATATAATAGAAATCGTCTAGAAATCGTCAAGGTATGCAATTTCTTTATGTATCGTATATGTAATGTTTTGAATGTTTGTTTTAATCATTGAATTTATTTTACCATATTTGATAATTATTTTTGTGATTTATTTTATGCTTCATGAAGCCCGCCATCATGAAGGTATTAATAATGGGATTCCACGAGGAATGAAATGTTATCCCACTCAATTCATGAGGTTTACCTACTATGAGGAGCTAAAAATATCTCATTTGTTTGATACAATTCATATCGGGAAGAATGTGACAAAAATGTTATGGAGAATCATAGATGGTAGGAGGGATAGAGAAAAAATTGTCAAAATTTGTACTGACATTCAGGAAGCCAATCATGAAATGTGAAGTGTGATCCGATCAAATAGAGATGGACTAGACCGAAATAACCTTCCATGGTTATTAACAGAGAAACAAAGAAATGATGTAAAAGAGGTCATTCAAAGAATTAAATTTCCCATGGGTTTTGCTTCAAACATAAATAATATCTTAACGAAGAAAGGTGAATTTGGTGGGGTAAAAACACATGATTGGCATACCTTCATTAAGGTAATAATTTTGGTATACATATTTATATATATTGTCTTTATACATCTTTTAAGGTTTTTTTTTGTCTACTTTGGTCAAAACAAATAACGATTCATTTTTTTTCTTAAAGTATGTTCTACCGCTATCTCTCCCAAATGACTTTGACAACAACGTCAAACAAGTTATATATGATCTTGGCAAATACATGAGGTAAGTAGTGGTGATTTATATGAAAAATGTTCTTTCAATTTGTTGTTATACCTAATGACATGTTTTTTACTTGTAATGTAATATATTATATTATGTTAGGTTGAAGCATGTTATTTTCTTGTGTCATGATCGCATGTAGATGGTTTTCATTGAAATAAATCCATGAACATGATATAAAGTATTGGAAGAGAGAAATTCCTCGGCTAATGTGTGAAATGAAAAAGTATATGCCTCCAACATTTTTCAATGCACAAGAAAACTACCTCATACATGAAGTTGAGGAGATTGAAATTTGTTGACCTGTACACAGATGGTCAATGTGGATGGTGGAGAGGCACTTGAAATCATTGAAATCTTTGGTTAGACAAAGAGCACATCCTGAGAGTTCTATGGTGGAGGGATATATGGTATATCAATCCATGGTGTATATTAGTCAATATCTTCCTAAATTAGTATCTCCAACTATGCATGCAATGGATCACATTTGGGATGTGAACTCCATAAAAAAAAATTAAGATCAAGAGCACATGTTGGGGAAAGGTAGAATGAAAAAAATGAGAGGTAATATATTAATAATTTTGGAGATTTATATTAATACATATAAATTTTCCGCTTTTTGTGTATATGATCATACTCATTAATATATTAATATATGTTATTTCATAAATTATTAATATTTACCATGGACGTTATAACAGATATTTAATATTGGTGAATTATGATTTTTTTATTCAGTTTCTCAAGATTGGGATGCACTGCATTTATACATTGCAAACAATGTTGACTGGATGAATGTATGGATTGAAAGATGTAAACAACATCATGGCGGTAGGTTATCATTGAAATGACTGTCTGAATTGGTTAGATAAGCTCGTCGTAATAGAGATGTCAATGTTATGCAAAGGGAAACTGATTTAGCATATGGTTTGAAAGATGGATAGGCAAGCAAATTCACCCATTTTATTTAGTAATTTTATATTATATTAATACGACTACATGTGTAATTATATATTTTTCAGATACTTTCCAAGTTATATAAATATGTTAATTTATTAATGGACAATGCATCTTTTACATATATGGCATATTGCAGTTGAAACACCACAAGGTTATGTGGTGCAATGGTCATAAATTTCACATCAAACAATTGGATGAAACTAGGAAAACTTATGATAGTGGGGTAACTGCAATATTCCAGGTCACTAATGTTTCCTCTAGGAATGACAAGTATCCTCAAGAATCTAAAAATAGATACTATGGGTATTCGAATGATATACTTGAGTGTGACTTTAATTCCTTCAAATTACTTTTCTTCGATGCCAAATGGTATAGGTTACGAATGCATGAATGAGATGAGGAAAGAACTGTTATTCAGTATGCCAATGGATTTTCGATGATTAAAACAACGTTGTTTGAAAGAGAACATGATCACTATGTTTTTTCAAGCCAATGTGAACAGGTCGTTTACTCAAATTCTCCAGGTGAGAGGGATTGGTCATTTGTTGTTAGATATGATCCAAGAGGAAGGCCAGTTAAGTATACTCATGTATAGGAAGAAGATGATATTGAAGAAAAAGATGATTTGATAGATCGAACAAAGTCGGAATATCATGTAGGGTCGACAAAAGAAGAATATGAAGAAGATCATGATCCAGGCATAGGAGAATGCATTTCTTGATGTTGATGTAGATGAAAATATGCTCGAAAATAACATTGGTGATGATGATGATATTGTCAATCCTTTCAACATCATTTCTGAACCGGTTGATGATATAGATGTCGAGTTCGATGAAGAAGAAGATACATAATAAGGATGATTATACAGATGCTGAGTTGGATCAGGTACGTGACTATATATTTTAAATTGTGTGAATTATTATCTTAAAATAATTTACTTGTGTCATGCGTCAATTACATTTTTTAAAGTTTTATGCGACGTTTTTATATCCTATGTTACATTTTATTTAGTTATTATGTGAAACCTAAAAAATAGTCGTGAATATACTAAAGTACGTGGTAAACTAAAAATATTATTTACAAACTCATAATTTCATTTACCTTTAATAATTTTTGTTTTTGTAGTTTCTATGCATGAATCTTACTAGGTTGCTTTCGATTATTTTCTATTTTATGGATTGGGTATTGGGGAATTGAGAGTGATGTGAGGAGGAGGGGAGGGGCCATATGAGCTTCCACCTTCACGTGGTTCTCCTTGTTTAGTAGAGGATAAATTATTATTGAAACCAAGAGAAGCTCATTCATTTTTATACCATCATGACCGTAGATAGACTATTTGCATGCCTTAACAATATGGGAGGGTCTATGGACTCAAATTTGACTCCCAAATACAAATATTATGGTCTAAGTTTCCCAAAATATTCCCTAATTTTCCCAAACTATGAATGGGTTAGGACTAGAGTCAAGATCAACAGGGTCATCTTTCCCTGCTAATTCTACCAAGTACATTCCCTTGCATGTGGTTTCTCTAGAATATAATAGCTAGGGACAGTGGGGAATCTCGTTAATGATCCATTCATGTGTGTCACTAATTAGATGACGAGGCATTTGGATACCTTAAGAGAGTCATAGTTACTCACGTCATTTACCCTCACTTGGTTGAATTTCTTCACTTTGACATGCATAACAATGGGAATAAATCACATTGTGTGTTTAAAAGGGTTATGGGTTATGGGTCGATGATTTAGAAGGTTAGGGGGTGTAGATTCATGGTCTAGGTTAGGTGATTATTAACACATTAACCTCTATCATATAATATATAATATATTAATTATTAAATATACATATTAATAATTAAATATATAATATATTTATTATTATAATATATATCAATTATATAATATATAAATTATATATATTTATAATATATATTATATAAAATTATAATATATATTAATTATATATAATAATTCAAACGAAAAAAAAAAAATTGCATTTCAAACCTGAGTGCATGTGAGGAGAGAAAACCGCGAGTAGCTTCCCAAACCCTGAGATCTGCACGAGGGAACATCGAAGAAGGAGATCTAGGGCACAGTGTCAGAGGAGAACGAAGTCATAGAGGGAAGAGGAGATTGTGCTAGAGGGAACACTATGAGCACGCATGAGAATGGTGAGTGGTTGTTACCATCATTCACTTTTTATTAATTTCCAAATTGATTTGGAAAACCTCCACATTGTAAATAAATCCAATGAATCGAGTTGATGATGTTTCCTCACTTGTGTTTTGGAGGGTGGTTGTTAGCATGCATAATGGCAAGGCACAGTGAGAATTATTCCATCATTTTAATGCATTTAGGAAGGATCAACTTCACCAAGAATCTCAACCCCCTTAAGAATTCCATTTTGATCAATCTAAAGAAGGTCATCATTCCTTCTTTCCCAACATGATTTTTTTGCATTGAGATCCAACTTTTAAAAATATGGATCAAACCAACCAAATTTTTTTATGGGAGAAGGAAGACAATAGTGGTAGAGAGAAATCATATCAGTGGGCAGGCCAAGGAAACATAGGGATGAGGAGGTCATATCAGTTTCTTTGGATTCAAGATCCTTTGTGCATAGAAAGTTTGTTTATGGGGATTAATCTTATATCTTTAACATATTCATTCCCTCAATGTTTATTGAGATAAACATAGAGTTTCACCTTTCTTAATTTCACAATTGTGAGGCCATTGAATCCTAAAAGGGAGTCGAACGATTCAATAGAAGAGGGGTTGGATCAAATGAAGAGGAGCGTTCCTATTTCCCCCTTTTGGGATCATGATAACATAATAAGAAGGAATAACTTCTTCAAGGATGTACCTTAACTATGGATTAAGACAAATACCAAGGGAACTTGCCTAGTCATTGGAATGATTAAGGAAAACAATCATAGGCATACACAATTATATGTAAAATAGAAATAAAGTGGAGTATATGTGCAATGTTTCAGAATAAAATAAAATACTATTAAACTTCTTCAAGATCCACAATTAACTCCAAGAAAACCTGCTCAAAGTTGGGCACTCCACAATAAAGGTGGAAAGATGTTCAAAGTATGGTTTGACAAAGTATTTTCTTCCACCGTTTTCTCTCCTTTGAAGTGCTTTCTCAAACCATGCTCTTCTAACATGTTCCTTCCTTAAAATAAGAATTCAAACCTCAATATAGTGGAGAAATCATCTTTGTTTGTATACATAATCCTTGATCATGAAATCATTTTATATTTCCTTATAAGGTGGAGTATTCCTTCCAAGATGAACTTTAAACCATGTCCTTGTAGTTTAGCTTTCATGTGTCCTCTCCTTAGCTAGGGAATTCCTCAAGCATGTGTGATAAGCAATTATTATAACCCCTTTTACATGGGGTGCTCCTCATCTAATTTTGAATTTATGCTTATTTCATGGCTGGAAAGAGTAAAATATGTCACTTGGTACCGCTTTTGACTTCATCAAGATGGGCACTCCCTCTAGACATCGATTAATTTCCTTTTTTGGGGTGTGGGTAAGGGTTTTGGTCCCATGATAATTCCTTTTAATCATTCTATTTGAACATTTCCTTCTTTCTCTAACTAATTGATTGGATTTGTACCTTGTTGATTCCATATTGAGCTCTTCATCTAAGCATTTGACACTAACACACCTCCCCATATCACCTTTCATAAGGATTCATGCTTGCAGACCCACTTCTTTGCTATATCATGTGTATACATGACATGGGAGTATGCTTTGTAAGTAAAAATACAACTTAAGATATGTTATATATAGTTAGGAAATAATGAAGAATAAGCTACAATAGGAAATTATGGTTCCAATCCTACAAGCCCTCCAACATCATTCTCTCATTTTTCTGATAGAAGGTCTTATTTATTTGTGAAACTCCATTCTCTAAATTGTTTCTTTTTCTTTCTCTTCATCTGACTAGTCAACTACCATTCTTCTTTGCTTATGTCAAAATAGTAAACTTTGAACTATAACATTTTCCCAATATGGTTAAGGGTTTCGATATTTGACCAACAACATTTTGACTACAAAGTGGTAACCACCCTTATCCTAAATAACCTATATATTTTTTATTTCTCTCTTTAAAATAAATATTGGGGTCTTCTAGCATTGTATCTATTTAATTTTTCCCCATTTAAAATTGTCTTCAATATTTTAGAACTCTATGTTGTTTAGTCTCCTAAGTTTGTATTAAAGGTATGGAAGGTGTTGGTATAGTCCTGTATTTTGATATTGACCCCGATGGAGTTGTAACCATTTGGTGTATTGGTCCCCATAGCTCCCCACATGGAAATATTCCTCATTGAGGTCATCCACAAAATCCCCCCTATGTGTCTTCAAGCTCCAGGTGTAATTGTGTTCTTCCTATCACCGTTCTCTAGGTGAAACCCACCTATAGATTCAAAACCTTCACTAAGTTGGGAATCCACATGCATGATTGCCCCTACTAATTTAGGTAATTGCACCCTTTAATTGTGCATCCACAACTAAAGATATAAAAAAATTATTTATAACTTTGAATATAGAAAAAAAAAAGTTTAAAAATTGGAACTAGGTTGAGGATGGACTACTCACTATTTGGGGGTTCTAATTATATTATATTATAATGTGGTAGGATGATCGTGGAAAAGGGCTAGCCGCAGAACATGCAATTGATTATCAAATTCAACTTTCATTTTATGTGAATTTTATTATTTATTTATATAATTTTATCTGTGTGGCGATCAGTTATTTCATTTGTTTATATAACTGAAATAACATTGATTTTCATGTTGAAATTATATGTAGTTGGTAGGCCATGTTTATCATGATTCTGCAGATGAGGAGGGGTTGTATTCATCCCCTGATCTGATGGTATTAATAAAAATAAAGACCATTAAAGCGAACAAGGAACTTGATAGCTTGTTAGACCGTCGAGATCAAACTACCGACATCCTAGAAAGGATCAATCTCCTTATGTCACAGCTTAACACATATAAGGTAATAAGCATAATTTAAAGTGTTTTTTTTAATGTACTCATATGTTCAATTATGAAACTCTGTTTTTTAACTTTTACATTATCTCACAAAAAAAAACACTTTCTTTTTTATAAAGAGAATTTTGGAGCTTGTTCATCCTGGTGTTGGTAGTAGTGGCGCTGCAAAGATAGTCCTGACACACATTGTCTTACAACTTCTAGAGTATTGTTTACTTCTCCATCTTCCACACCTAATTTATATAGGAGCCATGACACGCACTTCCAGGCATCCACACAGTGATTAGGCTCTAGAGTTGGTGACAAAGATGAGGTTGATGATGTGGTTGACATGGTTGCATTTTTTGGAGCTAGACGTGTGACCGACATGGGGACCCTGCCCAAGAAGAAATTTGTCTTGATTTCCATTCCCTCTGCAACATGCATTAATGACTATACTTTCATCATTTTTCATGCCCAGATGGTCGTACGGTACGCGTGCCTCCCCATTTGGCTAGGAAAATGTAGCATTTAAGAAATGTTTGGGGTTTTGGCTACAATGTAGTACCCATGACCTGTTGGTTAGGGTGGATATGTTAAGGTGTTTGTTGTCAGAGGAGGGCCCGAGGTCAAACCCCATGAACTCCTCTTTTGGATTTGTATTTGTTACATGGTATATATATATATATATAATTTAGTTCCCCTAGTTTAGCGTGTCAATAGAACCATATCCAAATGACGTAATCTGTTGTTAAGTTTGGCTTGGTCCGACAGATTTGGCGGACCCATGAAACTAATGTTTTTTCCAATTTGTCTCATGGATTGTCCTTGGGCATTTCCCACCTACCACATGGCAACCTTTGATTGGGCCATGTGGAGACCTCTTACTGGTCCATGTTTCCACCTTCCATGTCATCATGCCATGTTATTCAAAGAATTGTATGGAATTCCACGTGGAACTATCTGATTGGTCCACGAATCTATCTGAAAACACCAAAACTGGGTGACACATGGCAACCTTTGGTGCTGCCACATCATCATGATGACATCAAAATGCCACGCATCACCTTCCTTCTCCTGCCATGTGTGTTGTACAGATGTTTATGTCATCCGTACAGATGCTGACGTCATCAGTATGGATGTTGACTCATCACCTGCTCACTATGCTAGTTTGACCAAACTTTGACCACAAATATCTTTGAATCTGTAAATCCATTTGATAAGTCATTATAAATCTTGTGACATTCTATTCGCGATCATGTAATTTTCACTGAGTTTTTGGAACTTTGAATTTTTTCCCTTTCTCTCTCTGCTAAAGCCATTCTAAGCACCCTAAGTTGCCTCTAAGAGTTCTTCGCTTTTCTTATTCTTCTCTTGATACTTTTTGGATCACGCCTTCCCGCTGAGAGATTTTTGGAACACCAAAATATTTCATCAATCAACAGGTAAGTGAGGGAAGAGTCCCCTCACTTTTTCCTTCTCGATCAACTTTTCCTTGCTTGGATGTGCTCCTTTTAATCCTACTCGAAGATAATCAAGATCACCCCTACGTGAATTCCTCGTCCTCTTGTCCAGGATTATATATTCCTGTAACTCATCCAAGTACTCAGGTGCAAACTCATCAACTAAAGGTATTGAAACTTCCTCATCTTGATCCATGATCATGGGAGGCTAAAAAAGTTTCAATTTCTCAATGTTCACAACTAAGTAAATCTGCATGTAAGGTGGAAGATGCAGACGAAAAGCATTGGTTCCACTTTTCTCCAAGATAGTGAAGGCTCCATAATGAAGGGTCTTGAGTTTCTTGCCTTCAACCTTCAATCTCTCCTTTTTTATGTGAATCCATACCGAGTCTCCAACTTGGAACTGGTGATCAACCATGTGATTTTCATGCTAAGATTTATATTGTTCTTGACTTTTCTTGATGCAGGAGCATCTCTCCACGTCAGCCAACCACGTCGAGCACGTGCATTCAAAGCTGAAGAGAGGCGCAGCCTCATTTGTAATTTGAATTGAATGTAATTTAATGTTGTAAGCTGTTGAGTTGTAGAGCCATGCCTTTGTCCAGGCTGTAGATAAGATCGGCCTTTAATGTTTGTATGGCTGAGATCTAGATCCAGATGCTAGACTAGACAGCCCATTCAATGTAATTGAATAGGGTAGGTAGGTTGGAGGGAAGTGCTCGAAGAGCCCCCTCAGGTAAAAGAGACTTAGGATCTCATTTTGTGTAAGAATAAGTTGAGTTGTGTGATAGTCTACGTGTAGAGAGTAGAAGAGAAGAGCCGAGACCTTGTTACAGGCCGTGCTCAGGAACACATTGTAAATTCAGGCATTTGCCATTTTAATACAAAGAAAAGTTTTTCCTGCAATATTCTGTGTTGAATGAATGTCTATGAGTGTTCCATTGTATGATGTGAATGTATTCTAGGAATTTGTTGGTTGTGTGATTTCAGGTGAACTTCTTTGAGACTTCACACTAGGAGGGTGTGACAGAACACTGCGGGTTCTGATAGCTGTGCACAGAGGATGCATTTCTGAACAATGTGGGTTCAAACAAAGACGTGTTGTGGCACAAGAACTAAAGTCCACAACTCAGGGAAGACCTCAAGGTTGCTGAACATCTTGGAGGCAAGGCTGTGTGGGAGAAGACACAGTTGCAGACAGAAGCTCTGAGGATTCTGTGAAGCTCTGCCAGGTGGGCATTGAGCAGGTGCAAGGAGTGCACAGAGGAAGGACTCTGCTGTGAGTTCGGAGACGAACCAGAATCACTGAGGATTTTGAGAGCTCTACCAGGTGGGAATTGAGCAGGTGCATAGGTGCACAGGAGAAGGGGACAAAACTGTTGGATGTTCTGGGAGTATACACTCTGCCAAGTGGGAATTTGAGTCAGTGTGCAGACAAGCACAAGAAGAAGAGAACTCTTTGAGTTCTGTGATTTGAAGAAGAATCCACTGAGGGATCTTTGCGGGTTACTGAATACCCAGAAGCATTCAGCAAGAGGTTGCTTGAGGCAGAGGATAGGCAGGAGGGAATCCCAATGTTCTCCATCTGCAGGAGAAGAAATAAAGATAAAATCCCGTAGAGGTCTGAGTGTTAAGAGCTCAGGAGAGACAACACTATGGGTGCGTGAAGACTCTGCAGAGGGTAGAAGTCAAATAATCCTTTGAGGATTTGGAAGTGAAAGCTCAGGAGGAATAGCATCGAGGAGAATGTGCGCAGTGAAGCTCAAGATACAGGAGTTCGCAGAGGGAAAGGAGGACAAAGGTCAGAGCCTTTGAAAAATTGGAAATTCTTCCAAGTCTGAGAAGAAAGCGCGTAAGAAGATTAGGAAGGAGCACAACAGTTGTTGGATCGGCCGAAGAGATCTGGACCGTTGAAGGTTTCTACGTCCAGGAGGAGATCAGGAGAAGCTACAGAAGGGAGAGATCGGGAGCCATTGGATCTCAATTGGAAATCCCATCAACCGTTGGATTGGACTGGAGGTGCACGGGGTTTAACCCTTCTCATGCCAGGGAGAAGTCTCGACAGCCATCGGGATATCCGCGTTCGTGAAATCGGGAGTCACGAGGACAAGAGATTAGGAATTTCGATAGGGAAAAGTCCCGGGAAGATCTGGACCGTCCATTTGTGGTGACACGTGGCGGAGATTGAGGTGTCGGAAGTTAGGATATCAGCATTCCCGTGGACAGGAGATCGAGTAAGTCCACCTTGTAAACCCCGACACAAATCTGGGCCGTCTATATGAGAGAGGACACGTGTCATGCGATTTTCCATTCTAGAGATCTGGGCACTAGCCATAGGTATATCGGTGCTCGAAAAATTGGAGTTCCTGAGGTCGTGCGAGTCGGGACATCAGAAGTCTCGAAACCGCGAGGAGGAATCTGAACCGTCCATCAGAGGAGGACGTGCGACAACATCGAAGATCGGGGAAAGTCCCGATAGGAAGTCGTCTATCAGCATTTGGGTCATCGGGATATCAAGAATCCTGGTGACAAGGTGTTTATGCATTTCGGAATTGTGAAGTCCGAAACCCCGATAAGGAGGAAGGTGCCATCGTGGGGGCTAGCTGTCAGCATATCAGAGAAGGAAGAAAGATCCCTTGTGTGGGGGCCATCTGTTAGCCTATCGGGATTCAAAGGATCGGGAATCTCGTGAGCCAATGCATTGCGGCATTGAAAAGCTTGAAACCTCGACGAAGAGGTAAGAATGTGGTCACGGGGATAATGGTCATATGGGCCAGGAGCCTAGCCAGGAGAGCTAGTGCGTAAAGAGCGCATCGGGATTCAAGGGATCGCGAATCCTGAGGATGATTGCATCTTGACATTGAAAATTCTGAAACCCTGATGAGGAGGTATGGCTGTGGTCATATAGGGGGAAGGTCATGTGGACCACGAGTTTAGCCTGGAGGGCTAATTGAAGTTAGGGGCGCATCGAGATTTTGAAGTCCAAAACCCTGAAAGAAGGAATATAAGGCTGCGGTCTTATGGAAAGTGGTCACATGGACCAGGGCATAGCAAGGAGGAGCTAAGGCGAGAAGAGCCAGATCGGTGAAATTGCTCATCGAAGATCGGGGAATCGAGAGTACAGGAACTCTCGACATCAGAAAGGATGAAACCCTGAAAACCTGAAATTAAAATCAGGGAAAGATCACAGTCATGTGCAGAAGGCCGTGCGGGTGAAGAAAGGACCTGTGGATCGGGTTTTAACAGAGATTCCATTGGGAGTCCAAGGAGCCACTTCGTCTCAGAAGGTGAACTTTGAATGATCCTTGAAGATCGGGAGGTCAGGCGCAGAGACCCTGCAGGGTATGTAGGAGCGTTTGGTGCCATCAAGTGGTATCATAGCTAGAACTCTGTTTGTATATTGCAAGCAGAGGGAGAAGGTAAAGGAAGACAGAGCGCTGGAGACTCTGTGATGATTGTTTGCAGGTAGGAAAACAACAATTGAGAAGACAATTAGGAGGACTGGAGGATGAAGATGGTAACACTCTTAGTGTAGAGTGACAGCAGCAAGTTTGCTAGGAAAGAATACAGAGACAACACCATGGTTACTAAAGACCATAGGCATGCTGGGAGGAAGAGAAAGGCATAAAAACTTGCAGAAATGGATAAAGTGCTCTATGAATTAAAGGCAGATATAGAGAAGCTCGAACTGCGGATGCGACAGGATAAGAGGTCGAGATGGATGCACGAATGTCCCATGAGGAAGCCAAAAGCAAAATGGCCAGTCAAGGAGTTGATGGTCAAAGGGCAGCGGAGGCTGTTAAAAATATGGTTGAGGTATGCTGAAAATCTCAATGGACCAGAAAAGGAAATGATTCAGGTGTGTGAACCAGAGACTGGGAGAGGTCTCGATGATGAAGAAAATGAATTGGGATCAGTTGAAGATATCAAGCACTGCCAGGAGGGCAGAGAAGAAATGTCAGTTTTCCAGGTGGGCAAAGAGATGAGATCACTACAGGATCTCACGGACTGTCAGGAGGACAGCCAAGGAATTTCACATTGCCAGGTGGGCAATAGTATGAGATCGCTGCGGGATCTCGAAGACTTCTAGGAGGGCAGTGAAAGGTTTCTAGTTTGCCAGGTGGGCAAGGAAAAAGAGGTGGAATTAGTTGATTCCATGGACTACCAGGAGGGCAGTAAAGACATCCCATATTTCCAGGTGGGAAAGGATGAGAAGGTGAATTTTGATCAGCCTGAGGAGCTGACCGGGCAGATGAGACTGTTTGAGGGTCTCATAAATTTAGAAATGAATTTAGATCAACAGATGCAGCTGACAGAGGAGGAAGATCAAGATAATATTCTAATGATTGGGGGAATTGGAGTATTCCTACCATTTTCCCAGGAGGAGGCAGAAGTCTGTGTTGCAGATGGTGCAACAACAACAGAAGAATAGTCAGCTGAAACTGTCAAAGAAGAATTGGAGCAGACTTCAGAAGCTTCCCAAGCAGAAGCAAACGAAGAGGAGAATGAGCGTTATGAGGAATGGTTCAATGATTTTGGCCAGGGAGCTGAAAAGAAAGAAGCTGTAGCACTGAAGCTAGCAGCAAAGAAAGCCAAGGATCAAGCAGGCAGATTTATCACTACATGGGAGATGGAGGAAGATATGTTGGAGGATTGGTTGAACAATCCAGAGCCAACAAGAGAACTGATAGAAGTTGAGCTGTCAGAGAAGGTGACTGAACAGAAATTCAGTCAGGAGGAGACTGCAGAGCTGAAGTCTACAGCAGAGTGGCAACTTGAGGCCACAGATGAAGATGAAGAAGAAAGCATGGGAGATCATAGTGATCTACCCATGTGCCGAAAATTTTTGCAGCCGAGGAGATTGCATGAACAGGACCAGCCACTGGAGTAGCTAGATGCAGTGATCGAGGAGATTATAAGGTTGATGTTGAGGTCAGCAGAGACTGTCAGCGAGGAGCAGTTGAGCAGAAGGAAGGAAGCAGCAGCAGCAACAGCGTAGAAGCAACAACAACAACAGGATGGAGCGGATGAATAGCTCCAGAGAATGATTTGGGATCCAGGGGGGATTTCAACAGCTGAGATGGGAAGCTCATGAGCAGGAGCTCATGAATTTTGCAGCTGAGGAGTTTGATGCAGGAGCATCTCTCCACGTCAGCCAGCTAGCCATGTCGAGCGCATGCATTCAAAGCTGAAGAGAGGCGCAGCCTCATTTGTAATTTGAATTGAATGTAATTTAATGTTGTAAGTTGTTGAGTTGTAGAGCCATGCCTTTGTCCAGGCTGTAGATAAGATCGGCCTTTAATGTTTGTATGGCTGAGATCTAGATCCAGATGCTGGACTAGACAGCCCATTCAATGTAATTGAATAGGGTAGGTAGGTTGGAGGGAAGCACTCGAAGAGCCCCCTTAGGTAAAAGAGACTTAGGATCTCATTTTGTGTAAGAATAAGTTGAGTTGTGTGATAGTCTGCGTGAAGAGAGTAGAAGAGAAGAGCCGATACCTTATTATAGGCCGTGCTCAGGAACACATTGTAAATTCAGGCATTTTCCATTTTAATACAAAGAGCAGTTTTTCCTGCAATATTCTGTGTTGAATGAATGTCTATGAGTGTTCCATTGTATGATGTGAATGTATGCTAGGAATTTTCTGGTTGTGTGATTTTAGGTGAAGGTATTTGAGGCTTCACACCTGGAGGGTGTGACAGAACACTGCGGGTTTTGATAGCCGTGCACAGAGGATGCATTTCTGAACACTGCGGGTTCAGAAAAAGACGTGTTGCGGCACAAGAACTGAAGTCAACAACTCAGGGAAGACCTCAAGTTTGCTGAACACCTTGGAGGCAAGGCTGTGTGGGAGAAGACACAGTTGCAGACAGAAGCTCTGAGGATTTTGTGAAGCTCTGCTAGGTGGGCATTGAGCAGGTGCAAGGAGTGCAGAGAGGAAGGACTCTGCTGTGAGTTCGAAGAAGAGCCAAAATCACTGAGGATTCTGAGAGCTCTACCAGGTGGGAATTGAGAAGGTGCATAGGTGCACAGGAGAAGGGGACAAAACTGTTGGATGTTCTGGGAGTAGACACTCTGTCAGGTGGGCATTTGAGTCAATGTGCAAACAGGCACAGGAAGAAGAGAACTCTTTGAGTTCTATGATTTGAAGAAGAATCCACTAAGGGATCTTCGCGGGGTTTCTAAATACCCAGAAGCACTCAGCAAGAGGTTTCTTGAGGCAGAGGATAGCCAGGAGGGCATCCCAACGTTCTCCATCTGTAGGAGAAGAAAGAAAGATAAAATTCCGCAGGGGTCTAAGTGTTAAGAGCTCAGGAGAGACAACACTATGGGTGCGTGAAGACTCTGCAGAGGGCAGAAGTCAAAGAATCCTTTGAGGATTCGGAAGTGAAAGCTCAGGAGGAACAACGTCGAGGAGAATGCCCGCAGCGAAGCTCAAGATACATGAGTTCGCAGAGGGAAAGGAGGACAAAGGTCAGAGCCTTTGAGAACTTGGAAATTCTTCCAAGTCTGGGAAGAAAGCACGTAGGAAGCTCAGGAAGGAGCACAATAGCCGTTGGATCAGCCGAAGAAATATAGACCGTTGAAGGTTTCTACGTCTAGGAGGAGCTCAGGAGAAGCTACAAAAGGGAGAGATCGGGAGTCGTAGGATCTCAATTGGAAATCCCGTCAGCCATTGGATCGGACAGGAGGTGCACAGGGTTTAACCCTTCTCATGCCAAGCAGAAGTCCCGACATCCATCGGGACATCGACGTTCGTGAAATCGGGAGTCACAAGGACAAGAGATCGGGAATTTCTATAGGGAAAAGTCTTGGGAAGATCTGGACCGTCCGTTTGTGGTGACACATGGTGGAGAACGAGGTGTCAGAAGTCGGGATATCGACATTCCTATGGATAGGAGATCGGGTAAGTCCACCTTGTAAACCTCGACACAAATCTGGGTCGTCCATCTGAGAGAGGACGCGTGTCATGCGATCGTCCATTCCGGAGATCCGAGCACTAGCCATCGGTATATCGGCGCTCGGGAAATCAGAGTTCCTGAGGTTGTCTGAGTCGGGACATCAGAAGTCTCGAAACCGCGAGGAGGAATCTGAACCATCCATCGGAGGAGGATGCACGTTTGCATCGGAGATCGGGGAAAGTCCCGACAGGAAGTCGTCTATCGACATTTGGGTCATCAGGATATCGAGAATCCTGTTGACAAGGTGTTTATGCATTTCGGAATTGCGAAGTCCGAAACCCTGATAAGGAGGAAGGTGCCATCGTGGGGGCTAGCTGTCAACATATCAGACAAGGGAGAAAGCTTCGTTGTGTGGGGGCCAGCTGTTAGCCTATCAGGATTCAGAGGATCGGGAATCCTGTGAGCCAATGCATTGCGGCATTGAAAAGCTCGAAACCCCGACGAAGAGGTAAGACTGCAGTCACAGGGATAACGGTCATATGGGTGAGGAGCCTAGCCAGGAGAGCTAGTGCGTAAAGAGTGCGTCGGGATTCAAGGGATCGCGAATCCTGAGGACGATTGCATCTCAACATTGAAAAGTCCGAAACCCCGATGAGGAGGTATGGTTGCGGTCATATAGGGGGAAGGTCATGTGGACCACGAGTCTAGCCTAGAGGGTTAATTGAAGTTAGGGGCGCATCAGGATTTTGAAGTCCAAAACCCCGAAAGAAGGAATATAAGGCTGCGATCTTATGGAAAGTGGTCACATGGACCAGGGCATAGCCAGGAGGAGCTAAGGCGAGAAGAGCCAGATCGATGAAATTTCTCATCGGAGATTGGGGAATCGAGAGTACAGGAACTCTTGACATCAGAAAGGACGAAACCCCGAAAACCTGAAATTAAAATATTATATTCTATTAAAATCATTAAACTTTGTACATAGTAATTGCCTTAAACTTAACATCACACAATCTACAAAATTGACATAAAAGTTTATCTAAACATCACTGATTATATTAATGTCAAATATATTTATGTAGGATATGTAAGGCATATTTCCTTAGTTAACTTATTATATCTCAATTGACCAGGAGTGGGATAGTTGTCTCTTGCTGCTATTCACTAATGTAAAGGGCACTCCTACCATATAACTGAGTCAAACAAAAATAAATCGTATTCCAAAACTACATTACATGTAAATATATCTCACTAATGTAAGGGGCACTCCTACCATATGACTGAGTCAAACAAAAATAAGTCATACTCCAAAACTATGTATAAATAGATACTAAATAAAATATTTCCAAAACAATGAAGTAAAAAAATCAGATTTTTGGAAATTATAAATTAGATGAAAAGCTTCCATTTAATAAACATTTTTTTAGTGATTAACTCTTTCTTAAAAAAAAA
>ML776873.1:1602936-1630835 GCA_009831015.1 Picea engelmannii | reverse complement strand
ACGTTCTTAATAGGGGTAAGTGATTTTTTTTTTAAGAAAGAGTTAATTATTTCAATTAAGTAGAATATTTTATTTATAAGAAAAAATATTTTTTCATGAAAAAAGAAACCACAAACAAAATGTTGTAAGTTATACTATTTTTTTTTATTTACTAATTTATATATAAATATAGTTTCTTTAAATATTTTGTGTTCATTTCTTAAATATTTTTATAAAAACTTATTGCATTGTGAAAAAAATGTAAATAAGTAGGAGAAGATTTAAAATGCTCAATTCATTGTTATCAAGAAGCTTAACTTATAAATATAATTTTTGAATATCTCATGTGTATAAGTCTTGTTTAGTCTCTCAATTTCACTTCCTTACTAAAATCAAACAAATATTATATGTCTCTTTCAGTTCTATAGACTATCTTCCCTTTTGGATATTCTTTTACACACCTAGATTCACGATTATTACATCCAAACATTTAAGTGAAAATCTCCTCTCTTACAAATATTTTTCTTCATTTGGTTTGAATCCACCTCTTGCTTTTTTCTGGCTTGTAACAATTATTTATAAATCACTTTTGGGGTTCTCATGATCTCAACCAACTCCTCACAATGATTCAATTTATTATCTTCTTATATCAACTTAGTTGCCACCTTAGACACCCTTTAGCATCCTACACCAAACTTTTCATCCTTTTTTTTGTGCATACAACAATTTGTCTTCCACTATGTGCATTTTTTCCATGTCTTTTGTTTCCTCTGCACACCAAAATTCCAATTGTACCTCCATGCTTGTTGCACATTGATCTATATTGATATTTATCTAGATGATTTTTTGTGTCACTAATCGTGCAAGAATTAGATTATTACATGGAGATGCCTAGTATGGTTGTCACTTACATAACATTGAAAATAAATAATAAAGAAAATACAACTTGTAGATAGTTCTCCTCTAAATATTTCTTGAAGAATTGTCTTAAACTTCTCTAAAAAAAATTATATATATTTATATCTCTTTATTGAAGCAATTCAAGTATCCAAAGTTGTAAGTCACTTTTGTGATTTTTTTTTTTGGGGGGAGTTTTGTTTATTCATGAATTTATACACTTGCAACCGTTAATATATGCTACTCTTTCCATTACTAGTTGGATTTAGTTGGAACGATCTCATATAGACTACATAAATACACTAATAAAGCTAATTTTTTTTGAGATGACACTATGATCAAAGCTTCCATCCAAGTGTCTAAAAAAATTCCAAAAAACAAACCTCCTAAAAAGTTCTAGTAATATGAGATAAGATTGGCTAAGGAATTGAAGATTTCTATATAATTTCATTTAAAATAGTTAATATGAAAATAAAATAATTTTAATAATTTTAATAATTAATATTAGAATAAAATAGATGATTTTATTTTATTTATATTCAATAAAAATTGTGTAAAATATATAAAATACAAAATAACTAAAATTTCTCTTTATAAAATTTAATATTAAAATATAATAAAATAATTTAGAATAATTCTATTTTCTCTATAAATGAATCTAAGTTGATCCCAAATTGAAAAATCCAATTAAATCAAAAAAATATTTATTGCAACAAGAAGACAATTATTATTTATTGAAACAAGGATCGAATATACTTGGTAATCCCACACCAGAATTAATTTGATTTCTTCGAAGTATTGCCGGTGGGCCTTTCGCCCAAGCGGTGTGATTCTCACCACGCCCCTTTCCGTTCATTGTTTTTTATAGTTAAAGGGAGAGACATACAGAATCATATTTATAAGTGTAGTCTAATTTTTTTTATTTTTTTTTTACCATAAATTTTCTCTAAGTCTATATTTCAGTGATTGAGTCTTTATACTTCGAGTACTTTGAGAGTTTTAGACAAGCCCATATCTAGGTTAGTTAATGTATAATTTATGAATAACCATTATTCTAATTAAACCTTTTCTTCAATACTTTATTATTCACATACACAATTTATATCAAAAACTTAAATGCAGAAGTTTTATATTCTATTAAAGTTATTAAACTTTGTACTTAAGAGTTACCTTAAACTTAACATCACACAATCTACAAAATTGACATGAAAGTTTATCTAAACATCACTGATTATATTAATGTAAATTATATTTATGTGAGATATGTAAGGCTTACATCTTTCCTTAATTAACTTATTATATCTCAGTTAACCAAAAGTGGGATAATTGTCTCTTAGTGTTATTCACTAGGGCACTCCTACCATATGACTGAGTCAAACAAAAATAAGTTATACTCCAAAACTACATGTAAATATATATCTCTTAATACTAAATAAAATATTTCCAAAATAATGAAATAAAAAAATCAGATTTTTGGAAATTATAAATTAGATGAAAGGGTTTCATTTAATAAACATTTATTTATAGTGATTAGCTCTTTGCTTAAAAAAAAAAACACTTAGGTCTATTCGGAACTTAAATAGGAGGTGGATTTTCTCTCACACATATTGTTTCAATTCCATGGATAAATATAAATCATGATATTTATTTTATTTAAAAATATATATATTATTTAAAAATTATATTTTTTCATGAAAAAAGAAATAAAAAACAAAATGTTGTAAGTTATAATATTTTTTTTATTTTATTAATTTATAGATAAATATAGTTTCTTTAAATATTTTGTTTTCAATTTTTAAATATTTTTATAAAGAAATATTGCATGGTCAAAAAAAATGTGAATAAGTAGGAGAAGATTTAAAATTCTGAATTTATTCTTACCAAAAAGTTTAACAATTTATAAATATAGTTTTTGAATAGCTCATGCTTATAAGTTATGTTTAGTCTCTCAATTTCACTTCCTTACAAAAATCAAATATTGTATGTTTTTTTCAGCTCTATACACTATCTTCCCTTGGATATTCTTTTACACACCTAGATTCACAATTATTACATCCAATCATTCAAGTGCAAATCTCTTCTCTTACAATTAATCTTCTTCATTTGGTTTAAATCCACTTCTTGCTTCTTTCTAGCTTACAACAATTATTTAGAAATCACTTTTGGGGTTCTCATGATCTCAACCAACTCCTCACAACTATTTTATTTATCATCTTCTTAGCTCAACTTAGTTGCCACCTTAGACACCTAACTTCTCATCTTTTTTTTTTGTTCATACAACAATTTGTCTTCCACTATGTGCATTTTTTCCATGCCTTTTGTTTCCTCAACACATCAAAATTCCAATTGTACCTCCATACTTGTTGTACATTTCTATATTGATATTTATCTAGACAATTTTTTCTGTCACTAATGTTCCAAAAAATGGATTATTGCATGGACATCCCTATTATGGTTGTCACTTACATAACATTGAAAATAAATAATAAATAATAAGGAAAATACAACTTCTAGATAGTTCTCCTCTATATATTTCTTTAAGAATTGTCCTAAAATTCTCTAAAAAAAATTATGTGTATTTATATCTTTTTATTGAACCAATTCAAGTATCCAAATTTACAAATTGTAACTCACTTTTATGATTTTTTTTTGTGTTTATTCATGAGTTTATACACTTACAATTGTTAATATATGCTATTGCTTCCATTGCTAATTGGATTTAGTTGGAAGGATCTCATATAGACTACATAAATACACTGATAAATATAATTTCTTTTTAGATCATACTATGATCAAAGCTTCCATCCAAGTTTCTAGAAAATGTCAAAAAGCTAACCTCCTAAAAAGTTCTAGTAACATGAGATAAGATGGGCTAAGGAATTGAAGATTTACATATGATTTCATTCAAAATAAGGGTTAATATGAAAATAATATATTTTTAATAAAATAGATTATTTTCTTTTATTTATATTCAATAGAAATTGTGTAAAATGTATAAAAAACAAAATCATTGAAATTTATATCTACAAAATTAAATATATATATATATATATATATATATATATATATATATATTAAAATACAATAAAATAATTTAGAATGATCTTAGTTTTTCTAGAAATTTGATTCTGTGGGGCGTATGGATCCTTTGTTAAGATAAATCTAAGTTGATTCCAAATTGAGAAAACCAATTAAATCACAAAATATTTATTGCAACAATAAAGAATTATTATAAATAACAACCTTCCAAATAGAATATTGGTGTGATATAATCGGTATTAATAAAAGAACTATTGATATTATCTATTGATTATGAAAATGTCATGTATAAACAAACTAACTATGCAATGCACTAATGACTGGACACATTTAGTGACTCAATAATACTAGTACATGGAACATAACAATATTTACAAACCAACATTCAATAAACCAATTAAATAACAAAGAATTTACTACAACAATGAGACAATTATTATAAATAATAACCTTGCTTGATGTAATTGTTC
Organism: Picea engelmannii; assembly: GCA_009831015.1. Lineage (NCBI taxonomy): Eukaryota > Viridiplantae > Streptophyta > Pinopsida > Pinales > Pinaceae > Picea > Picea engelmannii. Next base: position 1,626,450 of record ML776873.1, on the reverse strand, counting down.
AAAGAAGTTGGATCTAACGGTGGAAAGAAATGAATTTATAAAATTAATGTAGGATATTATTGTAGTTCAATGTTTAATAAGTGTATAATGATTTAAATTTAAAACTAAAGTGTACATAAGGATAGTTTAATGATATATAAGGATAGAATCTAGAGTGTACATTAAATAAGAAAATTTTCTTGTGCACATTCATTAAATAAGAAAACAAAATTTTAGGATTCCTATAAATTAGTTGGATAGAAATGTTATTTTTATTATATCTTTAATCAAATTTGGTTTACATTAATAACTTATAAAAACAATCATAATAATTGTTACCACTATAAAATTGTGTTACTATAAAATTTTGTTAACATAAGCAAAAAAAAAAAAAAAAAAACATAGTTTAAATAGTGCATGTAATTGAATGTTGATTTATTAGTGGCACCATGTGTATTGAATGTTGCTCATGTAGGATCAATGGTGTAGTTTAGATCATGTATGGGACATTATTTAAGTCTCATAGCCAAGTAACATGGCAATAAGAGGTCAATGAGGATTTCCCTCAATGCTAAGAATGTCATGTGATCAACCAAAAAAACAAAAAGACATAGATCAGTTGTCCCCCTTAGATAAATTTCTCTATTACATTGGAAGTAGAAGTTTGTTCGCCATTGTGTTGGATATTATATTAAAGAATAAAGTTTTAACACATTGTCCAACAATCAAGAAGGCTTCTATCATACATGATCAAATATGAAGGACACAAATAATGTGGTTATGACATGATATTGTGACATGTATGATGACATCAGTTTATCAAAGTTATTATTAGAAATCAATGCAATTCTAATTAAGTAAGGTTGTCCTCGTGGTCTCTCCATTTGCAAGGAACAACTCGAATTTGAAAAGTCCCTTATAAAATAGGGCCACATCAAGAATGTTCCCTTTAAATATGAATGGTAAGGCAATCATCAATCCCCATAAGAGATGGTCAGGAATACCTCAAAGCCAATGCACACCTTCACTACAACTTATATATGCGTTTCTAATGCAAGGATGTGTGGGTGTAGATTTTGTTGGAGAGTCATACATTATACCACCTTGGGAATTTTTAGAAACCTAAGATGTTCATTTTCTTCAAAATTTAGAGGAAATTTAATAAACAATTATGATATTTATCATTATATGTATTTATCTCTAAATTGAAAATGACTTCATTTTTACCAAAAGCGATCTTAGAGGTTGGCTTTTTCAGAATATTTGTTTTTTATCTTATGATGTTTATGGTTTTTTTTCATATATTAAGGATGGATATTAATCATCACATACCTTATGATTGTGATGTATATGTGAATGCATAATAGAAACCGAAAATAAAATAGGAGTTCATTTTCTCTTATTTAACTTACTATGATATTTGTAGGCATATATTATTGTTTATTTTAAAGAATCGTGTCTTTCTTTTACACTGTTTAATGTACTAAATAATAATATATAGATGTAAATTTCCTAATGAATTAATGTGCTTGAGAATTTTTTTTTGTCAAAATCTTCCATAATCAATAACATGCAAGGTCGATGCCTAATCACTAATTTGAATAAAAGAAAATACTACTAAACAAGTTTCATTGCAGTGGAAAAGTCTATACTCATATGCCATAAGAAACCAGTAAACATAAGAAATATTCTATGAAAACATTGGTTTGCATTGCACATATTGTAACATAATGTAAATGTTCCATAAAATTAAAAAGTGAATGGTGTCTTGGGAGTTGACTATGTGAGGATATCAGAATCACGTGGTATTGGTATGTATGTGTGCAACATTGTGCTCAAAAGGTCGGTCCCTGGTGGTCGGTAGCGGCATTGGCCCACATTGCTCGTGCCTTGGGAGTTGAATGTGTCAAGATATTTGAATGGTGGGGTGTTGGTATGTATGTGTGCAAGATTTTCTTGGAAGGCCAATGTGCGGTAGGTCGATAGAGGTGTTGGCCAAGATCCTGATTCATTGGTGGGATAGTATCCAAGATAAGACACAATCATCATCCAGTTTGCATCTACATGACCAAGCTACTACTAGAAATATCAACTTATTACAATTATAACATGCCTTATTTATAGTCTTTACAACATGCAAAATCCTAAATCATGGTTCCCAAAAACGGTTAGAGAATCACGCAAATGATTGGCCTCCAATAGTGTCATTCTCAGGATTCTATTACAATCCACTACCAATCAAATACTAATCTGGCCTAATGGTTAAGAACATGTGTTTTCTCCTAGAAGATCACAGGTTCAAATTTAGAGGAGATGTAGACTTTAGACCTTAAAATTAGATTATTGTTAATATTTTTTTATTTAATTTTTTTAAGTAAAAAAGGATAGAACCTGTTATATTATCATTACCAAGTTACAGAGACTGTTTACGATGCCAACTATCCCGCCTAAACAAGAAACTGAGACAGCTGGGCATCCTATGCCATTTGTTTCCCAACAAACAAAACTATTAGAGTACAGTCATGCCCGAAGGAAACCAGGATGTCTAGCCATTAAGTTTAAACTGTATGCCAAAAATCTAGTTGCAAAATAGCTAAGATCTAACTGGGCAAAAGCCTGGTTCAGAAACAGAAAAAAATTGCTAACCAAGAACATCATTGAACCTCTTATCCGGTCAGCTCGTCCTCATCCCCGTGATTTCGCGATCATGCTGGAAACGCGTAAGCTTGCACACATGTAGGGTATTTCCATTTAGGGAGAGTCCTGGAATGAGCAACGGACAACATGTCGAGTCGATGGTCGATTCGGTTGATGCGAAATATTTGGTCGTCTAACAGGCTCCGCATATCAAAGATTAGATCTAGGTACCCTGAATTGGTGAAGGGGTGTTGGTCCTGCCAGTGGCCGTCAACAGAGGATGAGGGAATGGACCCCGTTGCTCCTTCACTTGCATGTGTTGTGTAGTCGTGATGTGTCGGTCGGTTGGATAGCTGGGTCGCCTCCTCCATAGGTGCACCGGAGGGTGAGTCTCTGCTTCCTTTTGCGCATGACGAGGTATCTTCTTCAACATAGCAGGTGGTAAATTTCTCCGCCTGACGATTTGCACTGGAGCCAAGCAGTGTGCCCGAAGGCGAAATCTTTTCATCAGTGCCAAAATCAGTGGGTGGATTCCAATTGTTTGGGACTGTGAACAGAGGGAGCTTGGGATAGCTTTGCATGGCGTCATCCAGGGTGATCTCTTCCACGTACGCCATTGGAGGCGTTTGTGGTTTCCTATGTCTTCGCGAGGACGCCATGGCTAACGCCTGCTCAAATTTTTTCTGCCTCTGGTGATGAGATTTGACTGTGTACCAAGCTTCACACCTATGTGGCTTACCTCGTGCTCTGGGCATAATGGATACCCTAGAGATGACCAAGGTTCTGTGCGGGTGGAAGGCTCTGGTCCAAAGCTCTAGTGGGTCTGCAAAATGTTGCTCCGCTAAAATTAACTCTACACTCGATGCTCCAATGGGCGAATGTCGCTCAATGCTGTCAAGGCGGGTGATAAGGAGGAGGACAACAATAACCGCCATGGCCATTAAGGCTTTCTTTCGAGTGCGCTGATGCACTGTACCGATCACTTGCGCGAAGGGGCTCATCTCCTGGATTTTGCTGGACAAATTCATGCTTGTTTAATTGCTGAGGGGATGGTCACCGGTGGATGTATTAATAGTGCATCCCGACGTTATCCCACGTGGCTCTTCTCTGCAACGTAGCACCCCATCCAAGGATTAATATTTTATTATTACTATTTCATACAATTCAACTTTAGTCATTTTAATAATTTTATTAATTATAAATATATAGTAATTATCAAATTTTAGTTCACTATATTAATACTCTATAACAATTAAAAAAAGCATGAATAACATATTTTGATAAACTTCTTTATTATTAAAATGAATATTGATTGTATAATTATTATAATATAAAATATGACATCCATAAATCAACCATCAATTAAAATGTTTTTAATAATAATATAACCAACGTTTAATAATTACTTGAAAATAATAATTATGTTAATCAATATTACCCCATTTTCTTTAAAATATGTATAATCATACAATCAACTATATATCATAAATAAAATTTTCAAACATCATAATGTAATTTTGAGTTATATTATAATTATTGTTACATGATAACATTATTAAAATATTATTTATATCAATATTCGTTATATATTTATTATAATATAATGATTTATATTATTTAGTAATTATTTAATTATATTATAATATATAATAATTATAAAAAAATTCTTATTACATTAATACAATATAATAATTATAAAAATATGAACAATATACATTGATATACTTTATTATTATTAAAATGAATATCGTTTATATTACTATTATAACATTATAATGTAAATAAACATTCATAACATTTTAATATAATACATAATAATCATATAATCAACTTCATAATAACTAATATAAATTATGTAATTACTTCAAAATAATATATAAACAATAATAAATTAAAATATATTTAATAATAATAATATAATAATCATGTCAATTTTATAATACACAATATAAATATAAGTAATATATTTTCCTAGAAATAATAATATTGTTTCATTATCTTAAAAATCATGAATAAAGAGAAATCCTCCATTCCAAAACAATATTGTTGCACACAGCCTAAGCATTTGATTCCATTTTCTGCAAGAGAAGGATGCAGCGGTCACAAAATAAGGGACTATTGTGCGGTGGAGGAGATGTACTACATCTTTCAGATTTCCATATCTTTAAAGTGAAATTGGGATTAGGTCCTTAACAAATAATTATTCCGAGCTAATGACTTTAAAATTGTTACTATTTTTTGTTGGCAAAAAAGGATCTCAAAACGTTAAATATTTATTTGGCCACTCAATGGTGACTATAAACTGGATATGGAAATATCAAAAGTGCCACAACATCACATTATTAGTTTTTTATAATTCTGAACACTTATACAAATTTCTCTATTAACCATGTTTTTAAAGAAAGAAACAAGGAGACCGGCCAACTCTCTAAAGAGAGTATTATCTTGGTTCATGGGCAGTGGAGTATAATTGAAATCAAAGATGGCTCCAATTTTGAATATTATCATCAGCCTTTTATAGTTGGGAGCCATGAAGGCCCAAACTCACATATATGATTTCTTTCAGTTTTGTACTATGTATTTTTCAGAGGGAGTTTTCTCTCATGCTCCTTGCAGACAACATTTGATTCGTTTTTAAAATATGGCAACCATTTTTTGGTCCCTTTATGTCATGTTTTGCATAAAACAATGGAGGATGGTTATTTTTGTGAATGTATAAAGTAACAGAACTGCATAGTGGGGAAATTAGTAGTTTCATTTTGGGGGAGGATAGACAAACAAACTGCATGATTCCATATGATTCCATATGCATTTTTTAGAATGCAATTTTTTTTTTTTTACATTTTTTTTTTTAAATAAAGAATAATTATATAAAATCAATTATAGATACAATTATATTATAATTTTCATTTATATTATTATTATTACATCTAGTAATACTATATTGTCAATATTCATTAAAATTATTTATTAATATTATAATATTTATAATATGATAATAATTGTTTATATTATTAAAATTAGATAAATAGAGTAGACCATTAATTTTTATTTTTTTTATTTAATATTTTCGTCACCTAATATTCTCGCTGAGAATATTTTCAGCCGAATGGTTGTGATTCTAAGCACGACCCTTTCCTATCTTTGTTTTGTTAAGTTTTTTGGGTAGTGTAAACATGTTTTTTTTGAGTTTTTATGGGCATAGTTTTTTTTATCATTTTTTCTGAAATTCGCTAAAAAATTGTTTGAATTTCATATTTGAGTGATTGAGTAGTATAATTCTAGTTTGGTAAGAGATTTTCAAGGTGATGAATCCATTTATACATTCAAAAATATAAATTGAAGAAAAAAATTGGTAATTTTACCAAGATTTGTTTCATCAGATTTAAATTCAAAAATTCTAAAAAAAAATCCAATGTTTAGACAAGACCAATATCTATTATCAGTCAACTTATAATTTATGAATAGTAATTACTCTAATCAAATCTTTTCTTCACTTCTTTGTTAGTCATATACACAAATTATATATCCAGAAACCATAAATATTATATTCTTTTAAATTTATTAAACTTTGTACATGGAACTTGCCTTAAACTTAACATCACACAATCTACAAAATTGGCAGCAAAGTTTATCTAAACATCATTGATTACATTAATGTCAATTATATTTTTTTGGGTTATTCCTTAATTAATTTATTATATCTCAGTTATCAACCAGTAGTGGGATAGTTGTCTTTTGTTATTGTTCACTAATGCCCGTTGACTCATCAATAGACAAAATTAACATCAAAGTTTATCTAAACATCATTGATTACATTAATGTCGATTATATTTTTCTCAATTATTCCTTAATTAATTTGGGATAGCTGTCTCTTGTTGTTATTCATTAATGCAAGTTGACTCATCAACCTTATTCAAGGACAACCATACCATGGTTCCTAAGGGGGACATTTATGCCATATGCCTGAGTTTTGGGTGGTTAAACATTCTAGGAAGATGAACTCTTAGCCAACCAAAAATAAGTTATACTCCAAAACTACATGTAAATATATATCTCTTGGATAGTAAATAAAATATTTCCTTAATAATAAAGTCAAAAAATCATATTTTTGGAAATTATAAATTAGATGAAAAGCCTTGTTCAATAAATTAGTTTTATAAACATTTTTATTCATTTTTTTAATAGTGATTAGCTCTTTGTTTTAAAAAATCACTTATACATATGAAGAAATTAAAGGGGAGGTGGATTTTCTCTCTCATATATAATATATATATCAATCAATTCAAGGGATAAATAGAAATCATGATTTTTTTTATTTTAAAAAAATTGTATTTGAAAAAAAAATATTTTTATGGAAAAAAAAACTAAAAATAAAATATTGTAAGGAATAAGAATATTTTTTATTTTACTAATTTATATATAAATATAGTTTCTTTAAATATTTTGTGTTCAATTTTTAAAAATTACTATAAAGAAACATTACATAGTGAAAACAAAAAGTAAATAAGTAGGAGAAGATTTAAAATGCTCAATTCATTCTTATCAAGAAGCTTAACAGATTATAAATATAGTTTTTGAATATTTTTTTCTGATGTTTAGTCTCTCAATTTTACTTTTCTAAGTGATTTCCCTTTTATACACTATCTCCATTCTTGGATTCTTCTTTTACACATTTTTGACATTCATAATTATTACATTACATTATTTTTTTTTGTTTGCAGTGACATGTGGGACCCGCTACTCAAGGGCATCTGGATCGCACCCAATATATATTTTTTTGTCCCCACAGGTTTCGAACAAGTGACTTTAACATCACATAATGCCTTAACAACACACTCTGTCACCCACTATCCTACACCTGTGGGACCAATCACTCAAGTTCCAATCTCCTTTCTTATAATTATTACATGCAATCACTCAAGTGAAAATATTCTCTCTCACAACTAATATTCTTCATTTAGTTGGAAACCATCTCTTATTTATTTCTCACTTACAACAATTATTTAGAAACTCCCTCCTGAAACTATGTTATAAATTCCAATGCCTTTTATGCCAACCTATTCTTTGAAATCAACCCATTTTAAACCAACTTGTTCCTTGATATTATAACTTAGAGTTAAACCAATTTGATTTGTAATGCTTCTTTAACCCTTATTTTCATCACTTTTGAGATTCTAATGATCTCAACCAACTCATATTCATCCAAGATAAAATATTACCTACACCAAAAACAAATAAATTTGAAACATCAATATGACATCATATATTATTATCCTATTATGAATAAATTTACATTTTATTATTTATTTATTTAATGATGAATAAATAAATTTAATAAATATTATATAATTTAATATTATAATGTATATAATATGATATCATATATTATTATCTTATTATAAATAAATTTATATTTTATTATTTATTTATTTAATGATGAATCAATAAATTTAATAAAAATTATATAACTTAATATTATAATATCAATAATCATAGTGGATTATTATTTTTATATAATTTATTAGATGTCTAGCATAATATTATATAATATTAATATTAGTATTTATTAGATTTTATTATTACTATTTAATAATATTAAATATTTATTAGAATTTGTATTTCATATAATAATTATATAATATTTATAACATTATAAATAATTTTAATATGTTACATAAAGGTTACAATATTCTTTACAATTTTTAGAATATAAAGCTGATCAATAATAAGGTTTTAGTTTTTTTAATAGCACAAAATAAATAAAAAATATGTCACTTGAAATAATAAAAATTGGATGGGGTAGATCACAATCATTCTTTTCAATCATTCAAACTAAACTTAATTGACACACAATCATTTAATAATATTCTTAATTATAAATATATAAGAACTATCCAATTTTTCTTCACTATATTAATATTAATATAGTATAACAATTATAAATAAATAGTAATACTATGTATAATATATATATATATATATATATATATATATATATATATATATATATAATATAATATAAAATACAAAAATTAATAAACACCCATAAAATAATCATCAATTAAAATGTTTTTAATAATAATAATAAAATAATAATAACAATTTTCTAATAAACAATATAATATAATTATATTTAAAATAACAAATATATCAATATAATCTCAACCCTCTTATTAATTAATGATTTTTATCATTTTAATCCTCACTTCTCTCTTGAATTGTTGAATCAAAATTTATTTTGGATTACCTTCTCCCAATTTCAATGTTTTTTTACTTTCACTCGGTTTTCATTACCTTTATAATAAATTCCATCCCGTTTTATTTATGGTTTTTCTTATATCCTATTTGTTGTGTTGAATTTGACCATTTTACTATTTTTTGTATTTTTATTATTTTTAATTAATTTTAATTCAATATATAATTTATTTTTGATAAATACTAATTGATTTTTCCATTACATTATTATTATTTCTTTTTTTCTTTTTATGTAAAAAACTACCTCCTCTTCTTATTGTTTCATCTGACCTTTTCTATCTATTACCTCATATCTCAACTACTACTTTTTAATTAATATTTTATTAATTTCACTACTTTTATTTATTTACTCTCCCCTCTTCTCTTAACACTATTATTATTTTCTCTTCTATTTAAACAAACCTCGACACTCTTTTTTCAATGATATTAGCTTCTAATGCCTTTGGGTGAAATGTCCACTCAATATTCGGGTAGAAGAATCATCATAACATAAGTTTCGCTTCGAATTGTTTTTCTCAGAGCAACCGCAAGCTAGGGTTTGGACAGTCTCGACCATTGCAGAGGGCAGCATGAGAACCAAAGGAGGGGGTAAGGGTACCCCCTCATACAAACAGATAGTGGTAGACAGAGGGAAAGGACCAAGGGGCGTAGTATTCAAAGCACAAATGACAGGCACCTCGGGATTTGACCTTGGAATAGGTCAGGAAAGAAACACATGAAAAAGTGAATGCAGGGAAGAGGAAGAAAGAGAAAATTAGAACGAGACGCAAGACACAACAAAGACCAACCGGACAGAAGGGCACAACCCTTGCAAACCCAAAGCAACACTAATACCCAAGGTGGTATTGGAGGATCCGCAGACATAACTCTACAGGGATCATATGAAGGCGCATGTGCTAATTTGCAAATTTATGGGATTATGGCCCACCGAAAAAGCGTTGTGCAACTGGATCAAATATCACTGGAAGCCAAATGGGGAAGTGGAGCTCCATCTGGGCTCAAAAGGTTTCTTCACAGTTGTATTCATAAACCTGGAGGACAAAGATATAGTGTTTGAAGGAGGGTCATACTTCCATGCATCAACAGGACTGTACATGTAACCATGGAAGGAGAATTTCTCTACAGAAAAAGAGACCTTCAAAAAGGTATCGGTTTGGCTGAGACTCTACTCCCTACCCTTAGACTACTGGTTACCTTCAACTTTCGAAGCAATAGGGAATAAACTGGGGAAATATATAAAGTCCGTAGAAGCCACCCTTAAAAGGAGATACACATCTTGCGCAAGAATATGCATAGAGATGGATGTGCTGGGAGCACTCCCAGAAGTGATATGCCTCGAATTCAGGGATGAGGAATGGATCCAAAACATAGATTATGAACAAATCCCCTTCCGATGCAGAAGATGCCATGAACATGGCCACCTGATCAGGGAATTCCCTCTTAATAAAAATAAGGAAACGAAAAATCCCAAACCACAGCAGGATGAGGATGGATTTGTTAAACCAAACCCCAGAAGTAGAGCCAACAAAAGGAAGAGAAAATCCCAGGAAGGAAATAACCCATAAGTTTGGATGAACCCGGAAGGAAGGGATAAAACCAATCAATGGGCAGAGGTCAACAAGGATATGAAAACATCTCAGGAAGTCCGAGAACAAACAGAAAATGAGCCCACCAAATGACCTAACAACCATAAGGAACAAGGAAGTTGGGCAACTCCGATGGAAGGAGAAATCATAGAGAACAACACCCCCATGCAAGATGTAGAGGGAGAGGTGGAAATAACACCGAGCGAAGTAGGCACAGAAGAACCATAACTCAGAGACCTGGTGGAAAGGGAAGGGATAGACCTCACGAACATACTAGAGCAATGGAAAAGACAGGGAGTAGACAATGTATCAACAGAGCAACTATACCATATCCAGTACCTGTTCCTCCTAAGGGAGGAATCCAAAGCTAAAGGCGTAAAGCATGCACATAGGGAGATTGGACACCTAGGAGTCAAAGCGAGCGAGGTACAACCACAACTCTCACCGAAATAGACACAGAGGAAAAAAGGTAGGAAATCCAATAGTGTAGCCCTGTAGGATCTTGGAGCGCTACTGATAAACTTGGGTAAGATCAAAAAACTCCTCCCCAACTCCCCCCCACATGCTTAAATGAAGGTTACAACTTGGAATATAAGAGGCCTAAACAACCCAAGAAAGCAACGAATCCTTAGGAGTAGACTAAAATAGGAACAACCAGATCTCTGCTTTAGCCAAGAGACCAAGTGTAATACAGAAAGAATGGAAACAATCAGTTAAAAAAAATGGTGCAAGTACAAGAGGGTGGCTATTGGAGGCCACCAAATGGCAAGAGGCATACTCACCCTGTGGAACCCACAAGTACTAAGCCTAATAGCAGCCAAAGCGATAAGGCATACCGTTACAGTCTGCATGCAAATCATTGGGAACATAGAGGAGATTTTATGCACTAATGTGTATGGACCATAGGTGCCAGAGGATAGGAGAGGTATGCTAAGCGACCTAGAAGATATAAAAAACCGAGACAACAATCTCCATTGGATGCCAGCCAGTAGGGACAAGAAGATTGGATAGAGATGCGGAGGAATTCTTAAAATTCATAGACACAACGGAAATGGTAGATATGAAAACTAAAAATGGTCATTTCACCTGGAACAACAAGAAAATGAGCTAGTATCATGTAGCAACAAGACTCGATAGATTCCTAGTATCAGAGTCAATCATTATGTAGGGGCTAACCTTAGATTGCAACATCCTTCCATGGGGGGGATTTGATCATTGGCATGTGAAACTAGAAGCAGGCTTCCAGACCACACCAAAGAACAAACCCTTCAGATTCAAGAAATTCTGGATGAAACACCCGACTTTCAAGGAAAATATCAAACAGTGGTGGAGTGAAGAGAAACTAGAGAAAGGGAAAAGGATGTTCAAACTCTACAAGAAACTAAAACATATCAAATATAGGCTCAAGGAGTGGAACAAGGACATATTTGGGAATATAAACCAAGAGAAGAAAAAATGAAAAAGCTCCTAGAAACCTGCATTTCGGAGGGCTACAATGAGGAACAAAAAAAGGAGGATATCTAGATGACCCAGGAATGGGATGAAAGCTGCTAGTAGGAAGAAAATCTCTGGAGACAAAAGTCCTGGATTAGATGGCCAAAGGAGGGGGAAAGGAAAATGAAGTTTTTTCACAGAACAACCATGGCCATAAGATCCCACAACAAAATATTGAACATAAGTGACCCGAATGGAATAGAAAGAGAGTCCCATAAGGACATCGAAACAACTATGGTAAAAAACTTCCACGGGATAGACCAGGCACCTAACCAAGATAGAACGGAGGCCATACATAAGGTGACCCAACATATCCCTCGCTTGGTAACAGAAGAACAAAACAAAAACTTGATCAAGTCAATTTTGAAGGAAGAAATAGACCAAGCACTCTAGGAAATTTCCAATGGCAAAGCCCCAGGCCCGAATGGGTTCATAGCGAAGTTCTTCAAAGCTTGTTGGGAAGCCATTAAGTAGGATGTCTACAAGGTAGTGGAAGACTCTAGAAGGTCAACCTCCATCCTAAAAGCACTAAATGTTACTTTGATTGCGCTCATCCCCAAAGAAAATGAATCCAAAACTCTCGATCGCTACAGAACAATAGCATTGTGCAATGTGGTGTATAAGATAATTTCCAGGGTTATAGCCAGCAGATTAAATCCACTACTACCCACACTGGTATCACAAGAGCAATCGTGTTTTGTAGAAGAAAGAAAAATAATGGACAATAATATCCATGCCCATGAACTGATCCACACCCCGAAGCTTTAGAAAAGAGGGTGAATGATAATATAATTGGACCTAGCAAAATCTTATGACAAAATCAACTGGTACTATATGGTCAGAACCCTGGAAGATTTCGGCTTCACCCTACACTAGATCTGATGGATAAACAACTTAGTATCCACAACAAGCTTCTCGCTACTAGTGAATGGAGCCCCTGCGAAACCATACTGGCCCACGAGAGGCATCAAACAGGGAGACTCATTGTCCCCCTTCTTATTCATATTAACGATGGAAGGAATCAGTCGAAGCATAGAAAGAACAACTACAACAGGGGAAATAAAAGGTATCAAACCCTACGAGAATTTCCCAACTTCCACATGCCAACAATTCGTGGATGATACCTTACTTCATGGCATGCCCATAGTCAAGGAAGCAGAAGCCTACAAGTGAATCTTAGACAATTTTGGGGAAGCCTCGGGGGAAGAGATAAACTAGTCCAAATCAATGATCTTCTTCTTTAACACCGACCCAACTATCCAAAGGAATTTATCCAATATCCTATGCTTTGAACACACAACCCTCCCAACCAAGTACTTAGGCAACCCTCCTATAAGCTGTCAACTTGGGAAGGAATAGTCAACAAGCTACAAGACCAGGTAAAGAATTGGACATTTAGATCCCTCAACATGGCAGGAAGACTTATCCTAACCAAGTCGGTTCTGCAAGATATCCCAACCTTTATGATGTTAGTTTTCTCAGCCCCCAAGGAGATTCTACAAAAAATAAGAACCATACAAAGCGAATTCCTGTGGTGAGGAGAAGAAATAAGAAAAAAATGGGCATTGATGTCTTGGGAGAAGGTGTGTAAGCCAAAGAGCAAGGGAGGCCTTGGGTTGCAAAGCCCACAAGTAACCACTGATGCCTATGGGGCGAAGCTCTGGTGGCGATGGGTCAAAGAAACGACCACTCCGTGAGTCAACCTGTGGAAGGCCAAGTATGCCTTAGACATTAGTAACCAGGACAAAATCTGCTTCAGAGGCACCAGGGAAGGTTCTACCATCTGGAACTTAGCATGGTGCAACAAGACCTGGGTCCAGACAAACATATTTTGGGAAATAAGGAATGGCAGAACCGCCTGATTCTGGGAGGATGCATGGCAACATGAACCTAGAATGGAACAACTGGGTCGGGAGGAACTCCAATAGGAGATGATGGCGCAAGGGAAAACCTGCGTTTACCATTACTAGAAACAAGAAGTAGATCGCAACAAATGGAGAATATGGAACACTCTCACCCCACAGACTAGAGACCAAACCGCAACAACAGTTAAAGAAGTTGAGGAGGAATTGGGGAGACGGAAAATTGTAGTCACGGATGGAAATGACCAGTTGAGATGGGGGCATAAAGTAGGCAGGGAATTCAATCTTAAAGAAGTATGCCAGTACATAAGAAACTAAGACCAAGAAGTTGCGATGCATCAATGGGACAATCTCTGGAACAACCCCCAATGGCCAAAAATAAAAATATTCCAGTGGCTAATACTACACAACCGAATCCTAACCTAGGAGAACCTAAAGAAGAGAGGATTCATAGGCCCTTGAAGATGTCACCTATGTGAAGGAAAGGAGGAAACAATGAACCATCTCCTAGATGAATGTCCCTACACAGTAGAATTATGGGACTGGGCGACAGACATTTTTCGTCAATCTAATAGGATCAGAGGAAGTATTTCCGCAACTATAAACACCTGAAAGGAAACTATATTGAAAATGAAGAGGTGAATCTTTGTTGGACCCTCATCCTCGGCATGATCATTTGGGAAATTTGGAAGGAACGAAACCGACGCATCTTTAGGAACCAAATCTAGATGGTTGGAAAGATCAAGGAGACAATAATAGCCATGACAAGGGAAATGATACAGAGCCACAACATCAGAATAGGAGGAGCGCAACTCACAGATCGAGATCTCAGAATTCTAGAGGCTTTCCAAATGAAAGGAAGACACAACCCCAATCAGGTGAGAAGGGCGATGCAACTATTTTTAGGCGAGCAGAACTAGAAACCTCCACTAGAGGGCTCATTCAAGATAAATTTTGATGGGGTGTCGAAGGGTAACCCAAGACGGACAGGGATGGGGGGAGTAATCAGGGACAATCAAGGAAGAATTATCCGACTGTACACAGGGAGTTTCGGGAACTCAACAAACAACGTTGCGGAATTTGGAGCACTGGAGACATGCCTAGAGATACTACACAAGGAAGAAATGGAAAATGTAATAGTGGAAGGAGATTCCATGTTAGTCATCAACACAATAAGGAAAGTCCAAAACGACACCAAAGTGGGAAAAATACAGAGGCACTGGTGCTTGGCATACTATTTGCAGAAAATTCAGGAGAATTTGCAGACAAGGATCATAGTGGAGTTGTGCTGGGTCTGTAGGTGAGAAAATGGACTCGCGGATAGAATTGCTAATGAAGGGGTCGACAAGGAAGGATCAGATTTGGATTCCACATGGATTAACATCCCAAGTGGCCAGTTTCATACAGAATGTACCCAACTAGAGGCAAAGGACTATGATGACAGCCAAAGTACGGATGACCGCATCAAGGCTGGAGACATAGAATTAAACGAAGGGCAAGTAGGATCCAGGTCGAATCCGATAGGCCACCTTTTAAACACAAGTTACAATGCATATCACAGTCACACTAGAAGAAGGGGCACGACACCAAGGTCATGTCAATAGAATAAAGTACAAGGGTTGGCCGAGGGAGAATGGAAAGGGTAAGCCATAACCAACAAAGGACGAAGACCAAAGGGTAAGCCCGAGGGCAGGTATGGGTACACCTCATCCACACACAGGTCTCGAGGGAGGAAATGATTGGAGAACAACGTGCAAAGCAAAAGATTGGAGCCAGAATGATGACATAACTCCCAAACACACACACACAGAAACAAAGATAAAGGATTGAAAGATACACCTTTACGGGAGACACATGATCACCTGGAGAAGATCACTTCTGGGGAAACTCTATAAAAGAAGAAGCATCAGGGATAGTGACAGACCAATGAACAATGATTACAGAGACCAGGAAGGGGAGAATAGTAGCAGCGAAAGAAATCACGATAGAATCCACGACTTTCAAGCAAAGATGGTAAGAACGAAGAACACTTAGAGTAAGAGGGGGCCCCAAGGGGAGGAACTCCAAACAAGTGTCCGGAAGATCACTAGGATGGAAAAGGCATCCAGAGAGGCCAAAGGAACCTTCCTCGAGTAGGTTGATACAAAGGGTAAAGCAGTCATCGACAGATGGGAGTCGGAAGTCAACACCAAGCACCAGGGAAAAGCCTAGGCAAAGCTCATCCAAGAAACAGACGGGATAAGGGACCCAGGGGCCACGTAGCCTAGGAAAACCCTCTACCACAAAACAGTGTTCAAGGAATCTTGGCGCACAAAATGTTGATAACCAAGATGAGAGAAGAGAAGAACGAGACCAGTAGGGGGGAAAACTGAGGCCGCAAGAAGGAAATAATAAAAATCCTGAGTCGTCTCAGCGACTTGGAGGCCAGCGTAAGAAGCATAGCAGAGGACCAGAGGAACCAAAGAAAAGAAATTAGAATGACTGGATGGACAATTCAAACTCTACCTTCACTATGTCCACCACATGGTCATCACTCAAGTAGACCGACACAGAACACCAACAAATATCAGAAGGACACACACAGTGGAGAAGAAAAAGGAAAACGAGGTAAGGAAGGAAGGAGATGAAGGCCATCCAATCCGCTTGGACTAGCGCAACCTCAATGCAGGATATTTTCATTTATCAGTACAGGAACAACCCTTTTTATATGTTCTCGAGTTTATGTATATCTTACGGTATAGGTTTTTTTTTTCCAAACGAACTTATGGAGACTGGATCAGTTTCCCCGGGTGGCGGCCCATACATCCCTTTGCTTATGTAAATAGTGCAACTGTGGGACCCTTGATCTGGTTTCCTTTTGGCAAATCACGGGATACCCCTCAATCCTTTTTTTGTACAATATTTTTCTCAGTAATATAGAATCTCAACTCGCTTACAAAAAAAAAAAAATGTCCACTCAATATTGGACATTTAGATACCTCTAACACACTGACATCCAAAAAATTCTTCATCAATTATGACCAAATATAAAAACCTTTATATTCAAATAATCATTTATATTATTTAGTAATTATTTAACTATTTATGACTATATAATAATTATGAAATTTTACTTAATTAAATTAATACAATACAATATAATAATTATATAAATATGAATAATATATATTGATATCCTTTATTATTATTAAAATGAATATTATTTATATTACTATCATAACATACAATAAGATAAACATTCATAAATTAATCATCAATTAAAATAATTTTGATATTATTATATGAAAATCATATAATCAATTTTATAATAAACAATATAAATTAATTATTAATTATTATTTTTAATATAATAAACAATATGATGATGATGATGATTAATGTCCACTAAGACCTAATTGCTGATCTTAACAGGGTAAGTGATTACTTGTGATTCTTTAGAATTTTGTTTTTGTTCTCGAAAAGCATTAAGAGAAGCTTTCCAAGATCACCATACTTTTGTTGAGTTAAGAGGTTAGGAAGGTTGGTAATGTGATCAATATTTTGAAAATGAGATCTAATATGGGTATAGGCTGGACAATCTAAGAGAAAGTGTTTTTAATTTTCAACCTTCTTAGTGTCACAAAGGTGACACACTCTTTCATCCCATGGCATTTTAGGAATTGACCAACGCCCAGTTTCACTATGGAGCTCGTGAGAATTTGTTCTTATCTTAGCAATGCTTATTTTTTTCTTTACACTTGGCAAAACAGATAGATAATTTTGATCTTCTAGATTAGGGTCGATTACATCTTTATAATACCTTAATTTTCTTTTTTCCTCTAACTCTTTATCATACCACATTTTTCCCTTAAATTTTGATTTGACGTTTTTTTTAATAGTATCTTTATTCTTCAAAATGGTTTCTTCCATGATTCCCCAAATTGCATATTTTCCTCGAAGTGATAATTATGATAATATTGTTTCATTGTTTTAAAATTTATGTAATATTATATACAATCAACTATACATAGAATTATATTATACCAATTTAGAGTCATCTTAAACCTAGATCTATCAAGTATATCATTTAATTCGATGTCATGTATTGGATCTTTGTGCTTGATAGCTGTGGGTTTAAGATGGATCTACCCTGGTTTAATTTTATAGATGTTGTCACACATAGATACGTAGTTATTTAATTAATTTATTTTATTTTATATGTTGTTGTGTAATATTACTTTGACAACATCTCCCCATCCCCATAGTAGCCATTATTTTAAATTAATTATTAATTTTTAGTGTAACATGACATCATCTCTACCATTCTCGCTATTGAGCTACTCTCACTCCAATAATTTTAATTTTGATTTATATCATTATTGTTATCCACTCAGTCCATTATCCCACAAACAATGAGATCTCATACAACAATTTGATGTCTAACTTTGTTGGTCCTGACCTAAAAATTAGATTATTATGGTAACAATTGTTTTTATTATCATAATGGACCATAGATTATTCTTTATCATAATCTTTATATATATAGAAAACTTTTAAAATCTTTGTATAAATAGAAAATTTTTAAAGATATGTTAAGAATAATAATCATATATTTAACATATTGATATTGTTTCTTTAGCTATATTTTAAATGTGTTATCTTTTTTTCCTTTTTGTGGTATATTATTAGGAGATATTTTCTTGAAATTCCACAAGATATCTTTGGATCTGCAGATTTGAGAGGTTAAATCTGTATAATTTTAGTATTGTAGGGATATTTCGGCAAGCTGAATCCATTTCTACATTCAAAAATACAATTTAAACAATAAAAAGTTGTAATTTCATAAAACTTAGAATAGTTAGACATACCTAAAATATTTTGAAATCCTTTTAGTTTTTCTAAGAGAATATAATTAGAACACATCATTTGTTTGATTGCAAAATCACAATACATAGAAATAGTTAATTACACCCATAGGCGTCCCCCCTACTGGAATCAGTGGATTAATCAACCTTTTAATCATAAATTTCAATCTTAGGGTTGGCAATTGAAGATGCTGGCATATTCTTCGTTGTCCTCTCTAATCAATCTATGAGATTTTCATAAATTAACTTCCACTTCAATGATTAAGAGATAATCTGTTAAGCTGGCCACAATTTACTAAATTATTGTTACTAGACGGATAGGTATGATCGCGTAGGCATTGGATGCCAATTAAAAAGTTTTACAAGCAATCATTTTTTTACCAGTGCGAATGTTTATGACCACGTGGATATGAAGTGAAGCGTTTCAACCTCAAGCCTCCCCTCAACGCACGTTTGAAGAGTTGGACACGATTTCCATGGAGAATATGAAACGATTGGGAGTGTGCATCAACAAAGCAAAGGAGTGAGTGCGCATCAAGGCTCTTGTTCTTGTATGCCTCTGCTGCCGCCGCTATTTTTTTACAATCCCCATTCTTTAGATTAAATTAATCAATCTTTTGCATTAATTGTATTTGTATTTGTGCAGGACATGTTCGACGGTGGGGTGGAGACGACATCAACTACTTTAGAATGGGCAATGAGTGAGTTGATCAGACATCCGCATGCAGTGAAGAGTTTGCGGGAAGAAATCGAATGGGTAGTCGACAAACATCGCAAAGTGAATGAGTCTGATCTGGGAAGCATGAAACACCTCCATTGCGTGGTGAAAGAGACACGACGGTTATACCCAGCTGTGGCGCTAGCAGTTCCTCATGAATCTGTAGAGGCAGTGACAGTAGGAGGATACTATATACCTAAGAAAATAAGAGTAATGGTGAATTTGTGGGCTATAGGAAGGGATCCCAACATGTGGTGGTCAGATGCTTCCAAATTCAAGCCCGAGAGATTCATGGAGGACCTATCAATTTATCAGATCAATCAGATTTTAGTATGATTCTGTTCGGGGTAGGAAGGAGAGGATGCCCAGGGGATCCCATGGCTATTCTCGCGATTGAACTTGCATTGTCTCAGCTGACGCAGATTTTTGATTGGAGAGTTGAAGGTGGTCCGTCCCGACTGAATATGAAGCAAGCAGGCAATTTAATGATTCCAAGGCAAGTTTCGCTCTGTGCCTATCCAAGGTTGAGGGTAAGCTTTCCGCTGCAGACCGAGGATGAAGCGTAGGAGGAGGTGAGTGAATGTTACAGTACCTTTCCCGTTATCGCTATAAATGCTTTCAATACTTTTTTCTAAATTTGCGTATGCTAATTATGTTTCCTTGATTACATTATCCTTTCTACTTCATTAATATCAAGACAGGTCCAGATAAGATTAATGAAGAATATTTTATGTTGTATAATTACAGAATTCTTTATTTTGTCAAATCACTTTAAATATATATAATTGTTGTTAATGTATGGAGTATCAAGTATTACCACACAGTTTGAAAATATAAAAAGCCTCCTAAACTTTATGCACTATTCCACATTAATTTTGAAATCTAACTTAAAGCCGCAATTTAAATTCTTCTTGATTCGTATGAATTTTCTTCTTTTGTATCATGAAAATTGACAATTATATTTGATTTCTAAATTGGAATAATTTAGCTTGCAATGTGTAAATAATTAGAATTTTCTTCTTTTGTATCATGAAAATTGACAATTATGTTTGATTTCTAAATTGGAATAATTTAGTTTGCAATGTGTAAATAATAATTATTAATGCTAATGAAACCACATAATTATAGTTAATAAATGTTCATAGAAATATTTCATTTTCAAACCCTATTTGGCATTACTCTGGTGCTCCGCCGTTCCAATTCTGTAGCTTTGGTGCTCCGTCGTTCCAATTCTCCTCCTGCATGTCAGTTAAAGCAGGCGGAATAGATTCAGGCTTAATATACGTCGTTCCATTACCAACTGATATATTAATATACCTCGTTCCATTACCAACTGATATTTTTTTTGCCAGGCTTAATTAATATACACCGTTCCATTACCAACTGATATTTTTTTTTGCTACAAGCGAGAATAGATTCAGGCTTAATGGGAATAGTTTCAGGCTTAACATGCCCAACTATGCGCCATGACTAAACTTTCATTTAATATGCCAACCATTTTATAAACTTTTTTAAAAACTTCTCTTTATTCTTTACATTATTAGTTACACTTTTTTTCTCATAAATTTGATCCTAAACTAAAACCTAACTCTAATCCAATATTAACCTAAACCATTTATTATCATTAATATTTAATCATCATATATTAATAATTCTAATCTTTAAAATAATATTATTAATAATCTTAAAAGTAAATAATATTCCTAAATATTAACCTTGATAATTTATTAACATTAATATTTAATCATCATATATTAATAATTCTAATCTTCAAAATAATATTATTAATAATCTTAAAAGTAAAGTAATATTGTTAATGTTTAAATGTAATATATTATTAATGTTTAAAACTAATGTAATATTAATGTAAACAAATAATGTTATAYTATTAATGTATTAATTTTATAATGTGATAATATACTATTAATGTAAAACCCATTAATAGTAATGAACAAATATATAAATTTACCAATAAAATAAAAATAAATATAAAATAATATAGCAATAACAAGTTAATAACAATGAGTAAATATAGTAATCTAGCAATAAAGTCATAAATAAATATAGAATAAAATAATAGCAAAGAAGTAATAAATAAATATAGAATAACATAGTAATACTAGGTTTTACTATTTATCCAAAGTAATAAATACATTACCTAACTCATTATAATAAAGGATGAAGAGACATCCGTATGTATGTTGATATTACAAAATTTGGTTGATTTTTATTATTATAATGTGTTTAGTTCAAGTGGACATAATCCTCATTTAAGGGTGTAACTCTAAGAAATGGTACATTTTCTTAATGACAATATTGCGACTCTCCTTTTTTCATTAGTCATTTTTTTCTCATCTCACCTTTTTTACATCTATTAGATGTTTTCACCTGTACAAACATCCTTTATAAAATGTTCTTTTTTAACATAACAAACATCCTATCAATGAATTATGACTATAACTAAGGTCATCCTTTGAAATTTCCACATTTCGTCCTCTTAGAATTTTGATTACATTTGATTACAATGGATAGAGTTCAAATTAGGAGTTTCCCCTTAGAATTTTGATTGCATTTGATGTATACGCATTTGGATATATTTTGAAGCCCCAATGATGATATTCTACATAGATAATTAGATAAATTGATTCTTACTACATTTTTTTTTTTTATATAAAATTCACAATTATAATTAAATTCAGTATTTTTCCAATCGTAATATGACAAACATTTTCTCACATTGAAATGTGACAGGCATATCCTAACGTCACAATGTGACAAACATTTGCAAATATCGCAATATGTCGAACATAGTAACGTTGCAAACGGTCAAACATAATAAATTCGCTATGTCGCAAACATATATGGGTATCGCAATGTGACGAACATATATGAAAGTCACAATCTGAAAAACATTTCCAAACGTCGCAATGTGTCGATCATAGTGACGTTGCAATCTACCAAACACGGTAACATCGCAACGTGACGAACATATAGGGGTATTGAAATCTCATGAACATTTACGGTCGTAATTTGATGAACATAGAATTTTTATAACAATTTGACAAACATAAATGGACATCGCAATGTAACAAGCATAGGTAATATCATCACAACGCAACGAATATATATTCACATTGCAATGTGGTGCACACATCATGATGTCACATTATGATAGGCATTTTTAAATGTTCCAATGGGACGAACACAACACATCGTCGCAATGTGATGTATGCAACCCAGTGTGCCAATGTGACAAACATAAAAGAATATTGAAATGAGAGAAACATTTCCCGACATCTCAATGTCACGAACATAACCCACTTTCGAACTGTGAAAAACCTATTCCAACACCATAATTTGAGAAACAAAAACCCTTCGTCATAATGTGAGAAACAAACAGTTCTTAACGTCGCAATGTGCCAAACTTTTCCTAACGTCGCAATGTGAGAAACATTTCCTAACGTTGCATTGTGACAAACATTTCCCAACGTTGCATTGTGACAAACATTTCCTAACGTCGCAAAGTGACAAACATTTCCTAACATCGCATTGTGACAAACATTTCCTAACATCGCAAAGTGACAAACATTTCCTACTGTCGTAATGTATCAAACATAATAATGTTGCAATCTATCAAACATAGCAATGTCACAATAAGGGATGAACATATAACGTTGCAATGTGATGAACATATTAACGTCACAATCTCACAAACATAGTAATGTTGAAATCTACCAAACATACTAATGTCACAATTTGATGAACATAGGCATGTCATTGCAATGAGATGAACATCAACATACGTCACAGTGTGTCACACATCGCCCTATCATCACAATATTGTGAACATTTCTTCACATTTTAATGTGACACACATATGTTGACGTCAGAATGCGAGAAACATTTCCAAACGCCGCAATATATTGAACATAGTAACGTTGTGATCGACCAAACATAGTAACATTAGAATTTGAAAAACATATATGGTTGCCGTAATGTGACAAAAATATACGGAAGTCAAAATGTGATAAATATTTCCAAACGTTGCAATATGTCGATCATAGTAACGTTGCAATCTACCAAACATAATAACCTCGCAAGGTAATGAACCTATGCATACATTGCAATGTGACAGA
>ML776873.1:1584300-1600702 GCA_009831015.1 Picea engelmannii | reverse complement strand
TTGTGACTTGTTACAGTGACATTGCCAGGTGTCCTGGTTTCCTTTACAGGCAGGACACCTGGCCCCCATCTGGCATGTATCTCCTTTTTACAGTCAAGTTTTAATAGGAAGGGTCCTTTTTTATTTAAAAAAAAAAAAATAATATATCAATGTATTAATTAATTAATACATTACATCATTAATCTATCAATCAATTAATTAATACTTTACTTTACACACTAATGTAGATTCATACTTTAATTTATAAGTTAAATTTATATATTGCATTAAAGTAATACATTAATATATTAATACACCATTTATTTATATACATCATTACATTAATATGATACATTAATTATGTATTAATACATTAATAGTCTTTAATATAATACATTAATGATGTATTAATATAATACATTCATTATACATTATTTAATGTATTAATACTAATATTAATGCAATTTTTTTAATGAATGTTTACATTATTAATGTATTATTTTAGCACTTTCAAATATTTTTTATTACTTTCTTAATACTTTATTAATATACTTTGTTATTTACTCTTTTATTTGCTAAATTAATTTTAAGCATTATATTAATACATTATATTATACATTAATATATTGATATTTTTTTTTATGCATTGCACAAAGGTATTAATTAATTAATACATTAATGTATTTTTACATTATTAATGTTTTGTTACTTTATTTTTATATTTTTGCATTCTTAATGTATTATTTTAGAAATGTCTTTATTTTGTTATTATTTTCTTATTAATAGATGTAATACTTTGTTATTATTATTAACTTTATTAATATCTTTGTTATTTACTCTTTTATTTTAGCTAAATTTTTTTATAATTTATAAATTAATTTTTGGATTATTGATATATTATTTTAATAATATATTTATTTTGTTTTAACTTATTTTATTTATGCTATATTATTTTCTATTTTATAAATAATTGTTATTTAATATTTATTTTATTATTATAATCAATTGATAATTAATCATTTAATCATTATTAATTAATAAATATTAATTTCTAATTTCTAATTAATTATTTTTTATTAATTAAATAATAATTTGTTATTATTTAATAATTATAAATAAATAATTATAAATTGTTTTTTATTAAATTCTTATTGATTATTATTTAATTCTTTTTAATAATATATTAATAAAATTATTACATATATTTATTATTATTATTTTTAATAAATTATTTAATTAATAATAATATTAACTAAAAAATTAATAATTTTATTTTAAATAATAATTTAGTAATTATTAAATAACATTTAATTATTACATTTAAAATGTATAAGTCTCTTCATGGTTGTGTCGATGCATAGCTGTCAACTAACAACAATCACATTAAGTAAAAAATGGTTGATATACGTCAATAAACGTCATTAATTAAAAGAAATAGAAAATAGCACCAATAAACTTATATCAACCACTTTTTACTTGATATGGTTGTTGCTAGTTTATAAAAAGTTTATAAAAATTCAAGATTAGAGTAGTTTTAATAGCAATCATTATATTGATAATACCAGCTGATGGGCCGATGATGGCGGCACAACAAACATCAAATAATTTATTTGAAAGTCAACACTGTCCACTTCAATAAAAATCGGAGCCGAGGCATGAAATGGCCTTCTTCTTCGCTGTCGGCTTCTATGAAGCTGAGTAGACGCTGCTTTGAATATTCTCGGCGATCCCGCACTAGAAGTAATTTCATTTCTTGGAAGTGTTGCCGGTGGGCCTTCCGCCGAAGCGGTGTGATTCTCACCGCGCCCCTTTCCTTTCATTGTTTTCCATAGTTGTCGGCAGAGACAGCCAGAATCGATATCTATCTTCATTCGGTGTATAATTTATGAATGGCGATTATTCTAGTTAAACCTTTTCCTCTGCACACCAACATTCCCATTGTACTTCCATGCTTGTTGCACATTCTATATCCTCATTTTAATGAGTATCCTTCTTCACATTGATCTATATTTATATTTGATTACATTTATTTTGTTTCAAAGTTGGCAAGAATTGGATTATTGCACAGAGAGGTGCTTCACAATAAAGGACGGGGAGATGTTGTCACATACATAGAAAATACATGTTTTAGATAGTTCTATTTACAGCTTTTTTTGAAGAATTATTGTAAATTTTTCTAAAAGAAATTATGTGTGTTTATATATGTTTATTGAAATAATTCAAGTATCCAAATTTAAGAGTTGTAACTCATTTTTTTTATTCTTTTGAGTTTATACAAGTATATAGATGTAAATAATATGTTACTCCTTCCATCACAACTTGGATTTAATTGCAAGACTCTCATAACAACTGCATAACTACACTGCTAAAGAAAATTCTATTGAGATCATACTATGATCAAAGATTGCATTCAAGTGTCCAGCAAACACTAAAAGAACTGATCCCCTAAAAAGTTCTAGAAGTTTGCATTAATAATACCACATTTCATTTTAGTGTGATTCAATTTTACTCTCAACCCAGGAAAATTTCATTTTAGTATGATTCAATTTTACTCTCAATCCAAGGAATTGAAGATTGCCATATGGTTTCATTCAAAATAAGAGTTAATATTTGAAATAAAATAAATGAATTTTATTTATTTATATTCAATAGAGATTGTGATTCAATAGAGATTGTGTAAGAGTTATACAATACAAAATTATAAAAAAAATGTATCTACCACATTTAAAATAAAATTTGATATTAAAATACAATAAAATAAAGTGAAATACTTTTACTTGTAAATCTTAAAAACTTTGTGAAATATATAAAACGACCTTAGATCCATCTTAGTCCTGTATCCAATTCCTGAGGTGAAAACCTTTTCTCAAATTTTTGACTCTAAAAATAATTTAACTTTGTTCTTTGATACTTTAATTATGATACTTTGTTCTTTAACTTTTACATTATCTCACCAAAAAACATATTTTTTTTATAAAGTCATTTTTGGAGCGTGTTCAGCCCGGTGTTGGTAGTAATGGCGCTACATAGATGTTACAGAGTCCTAATGCTGGCGGTCATACAACTATTAGAGCACTATTTACTTCTCCATCTTCCACACCTAATTTAGATAGGAGACATAACACGCACCGCTAGACATCCACAACTCGATCGGAGTCTAGAGATGGTGGCAGAAATGAGGATCATAGTGATGTGGTTGAGATGGTTGCATTTCCCAGAGCTAGACATGTGACAAGCATGGGGACGCTTCCGTGCACATTTTTGGACGATGATAATGGACTTCCATTAAAACAATCAAGACTCCCAGGTAGTTTTAATTCATATTTTAATCGTTTAATGTTGTCCTCATATAGAAATCATATAGATTATTAATTTTAAATTAATGATCATATCTTTTTGTGTAGGAAACGACCTTTTTTATAAGAACCTAGAGAGAAAGATCTTGTTGATTTTTGGGGCAACCTTACGCATGAGGTGGAATTGCCATAATTTCAACCTCAAAAAGGAACTTATGGATTATCTTGAAAGCCTCTTTGGAGTAGACATGCTCAATAAAAAAACGGTCACCTCTGCAGTGGGTGAATATTTAAAATATACGCGGGATGTTTATAGACGAAGATTGACAGGAAATCCTAGGTATGAGCGTCGTCACTCAATTCCAAAGAGGGAGTGGAAGGTGACCATTGATGATGCAAAAGAGAAGATTTTGAAAAAATCAGGAGAACAAATAACTGGTACACCAAGGTAGAATACAATTTTTTGAACTCAATGCCAGGTTTATTTTTCTTTAGATCTAAGTAAAAGTGTGTTTATATATAACATACTTGAAAATTTTGATGATAGGTTGCCTGACACTTCGAAGGCAACCAAAGAAAGGATTGTCAAACATGGCCAACACAAGCTAGGCCAAGGTGGCTACTTGAGGTTACAGTCATGAATCGTAAGTACCCAAACATCTTAAGATTATTATTTGTATCACCTTACAACTTTAATGTAATTGCAGCCAAAAACATTAAAAAACCATACCCTTATGCAATGTAGGGCGATGACTTCATAACTGAAAGCATGGAGGAAGACCTCCAACTTGGTTACAAGTACGATTAAAAATCTGTGGTTGATCGTAGGAAGGGGGTTACCCTATTATAACCTAATTTATAGTCTAATAACCTTTATTAGGTATAATGGAAGGGGGTTACCCTATTATAACCTAGTCCGAGTTTCACTTACAAGTAAGCCTCCCTCTTAACACATATATCGCTTTTTCTTTCCAACATTATTTTGGCTCATTTAATTATTTTATTAGATAAGGTATCACACAAAAGTATGATGGATATATCCTTCTATTTGAATCCTTGACATTACCTCCTATGTGTTATCCAAAACTCTATCGAGGACTGTCATAAAACTGCAGAAGTATTCCACTCTCAATGGTGATTAAAGTGTTGATGTCTTGCAATGTTTTTATGACACCTTGTTTTCCACATCCCAAAGAAGCCAAAATATGTTAAGGAATTCCGAAGGACCTTGTAATTAGTTCAATCGTTTCCTCCTTTCACTTTTGTATGAAGGTTTGCTAACCATTTTTTGTTGTGGTTTTTGCATCTCTTTTGGCTTGGTTGGTTGACCACGATACATTCCTACCCTAACCACCCCAAACAATCTACCCAAACAATGCAACATTTATATTGTTTTCTAGTTGAGAGGGTCGATTCATGTGACGATCATGGTTCCAAAGAACTGATCTATATTGTATGATGAGAAACAGATTAATTTATGAGTATTGATGAATGAATGGTAAGTTTGGTTAATGATATCATTTTTCTTCCTTGACATATAATAATGAAATTTTCTAATCTGGTAGCATTGTATTTCTTCTAAAGTTATTACATTCATCTCGTTTCCTTACTCTCTCTTTACAATAGTGACACTTCATGTGTTTCATGGCATATACTTATTGAGTGGATGCAAACTTATATTGGTTATGAACTTGTTACAATGATTCTCTATTTCATTGCTATCATAACGACCCAATTTCATGTTTAAATGTTTCATAAGTACTTGTTCATGCTTCACTTCTTGTACATGTGAAATTTTCTAAATGAAGACTCTCTTGTGAATGGATATGTACTTTTTACTTAGAAAGTTTCACCTTGAACAATGTATATTCCTTCATCACTAATTATGAGTAATGGTGCATTGGTGTGTTGTGTTTAATAAAGTAAGTGTTTTCCATTCAAGCATTCATTGAGCATTTTATTCTGTTACTTTTCTTGAAGCATCAGTTTAGAGAAGTCAACCCAAGTCAAACAAAGTCCTTGTCCTCACGTGTCTAGAAATGCAATGATAGGACTTAGTATTAGCCCCCTAGGAAAACCCTCCTTATGTTAGAAACCATGGTCTAGAAATGTAGAGGCAAGGGCACTAATTTCATAGAAGGTATTTAATGGCACCATATTAAAATGTATAACCCATGAGTATTTATTTTTCCTCACCTTTTTAGGACAAAGAAGGCTTTGAGGCCACGAAGATGTTAAATATGTAAATCTAAATTAGAGTATTGTTTTTTGATATAATTGTGTAATTGTTTTAAGAAGATAGCTAGTTAGAACAGTCGGTTCAGTCAACTGACTCAACCAACCAACCAAGAACTTCGCTTGGATGACCTCTTTAGTGTGCAATCATAGAACCTTCTATAATTGGCTCAAAAACTAAAAAGATATAAGTAGTGTTATGCTCTCTGCAAAATATATGCCCTTCAACAACTCTCCTTATGTGCAATAGGTCAATCAACAAAGTTAAGTATACCCAAGTCCCACATGTGAGAAAATAATCCCGAGTCTAGAGATGGAGTTACTAGATATTCCTATAGCCTATAGGGTAGTTTAATATATTAAAATTTCCACCTTTATACACAATGAAGGAAATTGTATCTTCAGATACATTAAATGATTCAAATGCCCATTCTTTTGTACGTGCATCTATTTTATGTTAATCTTCCAAAGATGTGAGTCTTTCACACTTTGTAATCTTATGCACATCCTGATTCTTGATCCATATGCCATGCTTTCACCAAGGGTTGTTTGCAAATCATTATATCAAATACCAACAAAGGAGTATTTCCCATTCAATCTATATAAACTCTCAATCTCTCATCACACCCTATCAACATTAGTGGAAAGAGTAACCATGTAAAAGGTCTAGTTGTCATTTTACATCTAACTTTTATTCTTTGGATTTAATGATGGGAAGTTGTTTCCTTGAGAAGCCAACTTGGATATGAAACCCCCATCACCTCTCTTACTTATCCAAGTTATCATCACATACAACTATAATCACCGGAATTTCTTTTATGCATGATAGAATGATACATTGATAAGGCATAAGGTAAGCTTAGACACTACACATCATTTTTCTTTCCGTGAGGTTGGTCATGCATTAGATTTATAATAAAATGTGAATAGTTGGGATCCAAAACATCTGATTTGGAAATGAAAACCTTGGGCTTATTTGTAGTTGGTTTCCAAATCATTGGACAAAGCCTAATATACTTCAAAATTTGAAATTGCAGATGTGCATGTTAGGTAGCTCCTTTCAATACATCTATTCTTGCATCTATAAGGTATATTAACATCTCTTGGAAATCAAAATGTTTATTTCCTTTGATTGGCATCACAATATACCACTTAGTCTAAGATTCGTGAAGGAATAGAAAGGAATGGAGAGAATCATCAACATACTTGTACTTGTAGAAATGTTTGGAAATTTGTTTGTTCTGAGTAAAACCCCGTGAGGAAACCCAATGGATACTTCCCCACATTCGTGGATGGCATCCGTAGTAAATCTGTTGGCATAGACTAGTGCGCCTCACCTAGGGTTATTTCATTCAGGCACTTGTTGTCACAAAACTAGCCAAATGCCCAACAATATTGGTGACAACTTTTTGAGCTACCACTTTGGGTTGGTTACAAGTTGTTTTTCTTGTAAATAGGTTAATAATTATATTTGCTACATTGTATACTTGATTAGTAATGGAGAAAGTCTAAGCTCCTAAGGAATATTATTTGTGAGCTGACCTACAAGTCAAGTGGTTTATTGTGCCATTGCATTGTTGTGTTTGCAACAATATATTTCCTGTTTGAAAGTTATGGCTTGTTAAAATTTGAACTGATTATCATTGATTGTTAATTATTATCCACAACAACTAGACTGAATATGTTTTATCATACATGCTAAACTAGATAAGATCTAAGTCAACCGACACGTCCCTTATGGGCCAAGTGTCTGTATCTGTGGTGTCATTGTCATGACACGCTATGATACATATCAGACACTACTTCAACCTGTGTCATGAGGTAAGGACACATCATAAAACCTTGTTGGGCACCATTCTAAGGATGTGTCATGATTTTATGACACATGTCCTTCGTAAAGCATGCTGCAGAAGGTTAAAAAGGGTTTTTTTCTTGTCTTTTAGTTGCTTCTTTAATTTATATGCCCGTGGAGGAAGTCGGATTTCATCATTTTATCCATCGGTTGATTTGTATGATGTATCTTTTTCTGAGTTCATGATGTATCACTGGTCAATATCTACTATGATCTATCAATATTTTGTCTATTTCAGTAATTTTTAACTTATATATATAACGTGTCCCCTGTGTCCTGATTTCAAGGGTCGTCGTGTCCATATCATATACTCATATTCCCATGTCCTCCATGTCTCATGTCTTTGTGTCAGGTGACTTAGGATTAGATCACTAGTTCACCACTATAGTAACATGATTTAGTTTATCTTTTTCTATCATAAAAAGTTATAATGGTGTGTTAGAATAATTGACACTCATCAATATATTGCATAGTCATAATATAATAAAGTGATAAGCAATAAATCTCATGTGTTCTAAGTCACCAAGTAGGTTAAACTTTAACTTAAGTGATAGTATTGGCAGTTAGGGGTGAATAGGCAGAAGAACTACCATATTTACAAATAAAAGGATCTAATCATATCATATCAATGATTCCATCAATACATGATATATTCTCCTCATATCTTTTTCTCATGTTGTAATTGTGTATGTTTAATTTACCAATAGTGGTATTAGGGAAAGAACACTCGCAGTTTGAGAAATTTTATGTTGAGAAACATATGAAAGTGTACGTGGGGCCATGGTTAAAAGGAAACCAAGGAGCAACTTCTTAGAAGTTATAGGGTTTTAATACCTTTGGTTC
Organism: Picea engelmannii; assembly: GCA_009831015.1. NCBI lineage: Eukaryota > Viridiplantae > Streptophyta > Pinopsida > Pinales > Pinaceae > Picea > Picea engelmannii. Next base: position 1,592,497 of record ML776873.1, on the reverse strand, counting down.
TTTCTTAAATTTTCTAAAAGTTATTGTAAAAGTTTTTTCAACATTTGAGGAAAAGGCATTGTGAGTCAGTTAATAAAAGGCTATCCATATTAGAGATGCTTGACGAAAATTCAATACTAGATGCATGATGTTGCACAAATAAAATTAGTACCATGAGAATGAACTTGACAAATTATACACATAGATGAAAAACCATATTCGTGAACTTGATTAGAGATCGACAAAATCTAGAATGCAAGTGTGTAGAAGAAATACCATATACATTTGTAGATGAATTTATCACGCGGATTAGGCATGCATGTGAAAATGAGTTCATGACAATGCATCAAAAAAACCAAACTTTCACCTAAAGAAAATGTGAATTTATGAGAAATGCGTATGTTGTCGTCCTAATACACACCTAGTTTAACGTGGAAGAAACCTTCAATGCACTTGGTGTGTCTTTGGGGGAAAGTCTTGAGTCAAGGTGTTGTCACCTGATCCTCAACTCCTCCATATAGGTCAACTACTGGAGAATCCAAGGGGGTTAGTCCCTATGACATTTTTGAGCCAATTATAGCACCTATAATTGGCTCAAAAATCAAATTTTAATTTTTTTGCTCAAAAAATAATTTTTTTTTTTTTTTTAAATAAATTATTGTTGTCGCAATTGCGACGACTTGTACAAATATTGCAATGAACTTTCTATACAAACTATGAAAATTGTATTGCAACTCCGTCGCACTGTCGTTGCAATTCAGACAAAACCTKCATAACAGACTTTTCTATTAGCGACGAACTTGATATACAAATCATGAAAATTCTATTGCAACTTTGTCACACGTTCATCTCAATTGCAACGAACCCTCCCTAACAAAAATTTCCATTAGAGACAAACTTTCTATACAAATTTACAAAAATTGCATCACAACTTTGTCGCATATAATTCCAGGTCCCTCGCAATTGCGACGACCGATTTCATCACAAACTTTTCCATTGCATTGCCAATATTGTCGAGGGTGAAACAAGTTCTCTATATGGTCGCTCTTGCGACGATTGCCCTAGTTGGTTGCTCTTTCGACGATTTATTTACTTAGTCATTTTGGCGACGATATTTCTTTTTTGTTGCAATCGTGACAACTTCCCTATTGTCGTCGCACTTGAGACGAAAAACCAGGTTCATCGCATGTTCCATCTCACTTGAAGTGAAGTTTGGGAGAATCAAGATTCGTCGCAATATCAATGACATAACTTCGCAAGATCATCGAAAGAGTCGTCGCAAAATGACCCAAATTTTCTAGTGTCATGAGTGTCCTGGGTGACGTCATGGGCCTTCCAAGGCCAACGTCTTGGTGGAAAGGGAACAACCCCCTGGGTATAGGTCTGCTAATTTACCTCTGGTGGAACTTCCTCCTCTTCTCCGGTGCAAACCCTCTGATCTGTCTCTACCCCCTGCTGGGGTCTCAACATCCATTTGATGGACTTTCAGCCCCATGGAGGTCCAATCTAATCATCTCCCCATGTGTACCTGTCTGTAAGGGTACCTTTCCATTGCGTATGGTCCTGCAAATCAACAGATACGCCCTCCATGGGATCATAAGACATAGGGATCATATCAATGTCAATCACATCTAATCATCAAGTTTATTAAACATGTGCAAAAAACCCCTTTTACCCAGACAAGTGCTCGAAGACATTATACTAATCTACAAGCCAAGTTTGGAGAAAGTGACATGGCTTCCTATTGGGCTAATGCTCACTGGATGTGGGGTGTTTTCAGGAGAGATCAAATCTAAGCCATGTGAGTGGGTGAAGTGGATAAGGGATATCTGGGTAAGGGGTGCAGTGATAGCAGGGAAATGCATGTCTTACTTGTGAGTGCCTCTGTAGGGGGTGAGCTGCACCTATCATGGATGAAAATGTTTCCAAGCCCATTCATGCCTTTTGTCTTTTTCTTATTTATTTTTCTTCAAGAAGTTTTCTAGGGGACACTGCCCTCGCCTGGTGACCAGTGGTGGAAATGTTACTCACAAGCACTTCCTGAAAATGAGAAGGTTGGCTCGTGATGAGACCCCCTTTCTCTTGGATATGCCACCAAGAGCCACTACCCTGGCGTGGTGACCAGTTTTTGGTAGTGTCATACTGCTACATTCCCATGGGCCTAATAGGCTATCTCGTGATGAGACCCCCTATCCGCTAACTAGGTCTTGTTTTATTATTTTTATGGGTCCCTCTATTTCTTGTTAAGAATCCTTTTACTGCTTTCTTTGGGATCCCTGGGAAAATCATATCAAGGTTTCATTCTTTGGCTTCTATCTTTTCCCATATGCTTTTACCCTCTAGGCCTTTATCCCCTTCTTCCCACATGGTAAGGTACAACCCTTAAATATTTGGCCAACCCAATGCCCGGACCAGTGTAATGGGATGGATGAGCAGGAGAAAGATGGAAAGTGGTAAGTATGGTGGGAGTGGACGATGGCTTCTCATGAATCTGCCTAGTGGAAATTCAAAACCTATGTCACACTTACTAGGGCATCCTTTCATTCCCCCCATATATGGTCAAGTGGATAGGCATAAGATCCAAGCACCCGTTAGAAAAAAAAAAGAATCAAATTCACATATTCAAAGTCTTTGAGGATCAGAGTGACACATATCATGATACTCGGATTCATTACCTCATGGAGAAAGATCCATGTCTGCTATAGGACCAGGCCGAGGTGATGGATGTTGTTGTTGCTGACAAAGTGGAGGCACTGAAGAAAATAATAGATGGGATCTCCAGGGCCATGCTCAAGTCGATCTACCTCTCGGTACTCCATGTCTAGGACCTATGGGCCTCGAGACATAATCTCCTTAGTTATCCCTAAATTGGGGGATAACATGGATCATTGACGCTATTTTGGTTATGGATGCAGGATGACGAATGTTTTCTAATTTGACTCACATAAGTTGTAAAGGGGCTATGCACATAGACCATATATTGAGGGAGAGGTGTGGAAGATTCCCTGTCACAGCCTACTAGCAGTCTCGCCATGGCTTGAATTGTAGGTTAATGATTACCTAGTTCGATAGGTCCACGATGTCGTGAGGGCATACTAAGACAATCCCTCATGGATATTTCTGAAGGGCGTGCTATAAGGCAAGTTTCTTATTCCTTAGAATCCTTTAGTCTCTCACAAGGTCGCCCGAATGGAGTGTTGACTCCAAGGGTTGGATAGCTATCAAAACTAGTCAAAGGCAAGTGGCACCCTTGGAGCACAAAGTTCGTCTTGAAGGGCATGTCACAGAATATAAAAATTGACTCAAAAAATCTAGGTGGCCTAGAAAACCTTGAGTGAATAATTAAACCTTGTAAAATATTTAAGCATTTCTAGGTTTAATTAATTAATTAAGGATTGAAATTATTAATTGTGAATCCCCAAATGAAAGTCTATGCCTATTCAAAAATTAAGCCTAACTTGATAAGAAGACTAAAACTAAATTATTAACTAATTCAAAATAGGAATGAGGTAAATCAATTTAAGAAATTAAGAAAAATAAAATAAACCTAATGATTGATTTAATACACATATATGCAAGAAAATACCAAATTGGAATTTAAGATAAGAAAGGAATAAAGTTGAAAGAACATGTATGCATAGAAAGGTATCTAGAGTGTAGTTAACACTATTCTAACTAGAAGAAGATTCGTATTTTAACTCAACTCAGATTTAGTAAGGTGTTAGTCATTAAACGAGAATATGGAGAATAAAGAGACAACTAGGAGCGAATTAAGGAGCATTTTTAGGAAGGGTGAGGGAATTTAACTTTTAATTAAATTCTAATATGTAATTACTTACGCATCTTGGGGGGAGGGTGACATGTATAAGGGGGAAATAATTCTCAATTAATTAATTAAAAAAAAAACAACAATGCTTAAAGGTTTTACACTGTTTAATTATTCGTTCAAGGTTTTCTAGGCCACCTAGATTCTTTGACCCAAGTTTTATATTTTGCAATGTGCCCTTCAAGACGCACTTCGTGCTCCAAGGGTGCCACTCGTCTTTGAATGGTTTTGGTAGTTTTCCAACCCTTGGAGTCAACACTCCATTCGGGTGCCCTTGTGAGAGACTACGGGCTTGTAAGGAATAAGGAACCCACCTTATTGCGCGCCTCTTAGAAATATTCATGAGCGAATGTCTCAGTCTGGCCTCACGACATCGTGGACCGCTCGAACTAGGTAATTGTTAACCTACAATTTGAGCCACGACGAGAGTGCTAGTAGGCTGTGACATAGACTCTAACAAACCCTTCCCTCAATATCTGGTCTATATGCATTTCCCTTTTACTCCTTATGTGAGTCACATTAGCAAGCATTCGTCATCGTGCATCCATCAATGAAACACAGTCAATCATCCATATATGAAATCATACTACAATCGATCATATGTCACATATGCATAAATAAATACTCAAACCAATACAATCCACTGCCCTTCTCAATCTGGAGTCCAAGCAGGCCCATTGATGCCCTCGACATCTAGAATCCATCAAGTGTCCTACACACTTAGAGAAACTCGTCCATAGCATCTTTCAATACGCATATATCAAATAACATAAAATCACAATCCATCAACATCGTCATAAGAACCCATAAGAGAAACAAATAGCCATGTACTATAACTGGATCACTTGCACGTAAGTGTCCTCAAAAAATAGAGCAATAACATGTGCTCACAAGAGTGAGATGTTACAAATAATTATAATTTAATAATCATGTCAACTTCATAATAAACAATATAAGTGATATAATAATCATAATAATAATTTATTTTAAAGTCACGGTCAAGCCAGACACCAACTTGGTGTATGAGACCCCCTCCGCCCAACAATTTGATTAGTAAAGTCTGCAGAGGTATGCATACCCTACCCCCCTCTAGATTCGAACTTGTGACCTCTTAGAAGGAAACACATATTCTTAATCATTAATCCCCCTCAAGCTCTATATATATAATCTATTTTTCAGATCACAACCAAGCTAGACACCAAATTGGTGTATACATACCCTACCTCCCGTGGATTTGAACTTCTGATGAAAATAATAATTATGTTGATATTATTTCATTATCCTAAAATTCATCAATTATTATATACAATCAACTATATACACAATTATATTATATAATTTTCATTTATATTATTATTATTATTATTACATCACATTAATACTATATTGTCAATATACACTAACATTATTTATTATTATTGTTATTTATACTAGAATAATAATTGTTTATATTATTAAAATTAGATAATTAGAGTAAACCAAATCATTTATTAATATTATTATTTATAATATGATAATAATTGTTTATATTATAAAAAATAAATAATTAGAATAGACAATCAATCATTATTTCTTTGTACATCATAGATAAATTTTAAAAATATGTTAATAAAAATAATTATATTAATAATAATCGTATGTTAAAGCCTGAGTGGGCCTAATGGTTAAGAACATGTGTTTCCTCTTAAGAGGTCACAGGTTCAAATCCAGAGGGGGGTAGGGTATGTATACCTTCGTATAATTTACTAGTCAAATCGCTAGGCGAAGGGGGGTCCCTTGTCCCACAAACAAGGGGATCTCATACACCAATTTGGTGTGTTGGATTGGCTAAAAATAGATTATTATTATTATTATATACAAACCAACGGATGGCCCGGTAATTATATTAATAATAATCGTATGTCCATATAAGCATATATACAAACCAACGGATGGCCCGAAAATACTTAGAGAATATACAAACGTAGAAAGAGAGATATTCTCACCGAATATACTCTGCGATCACGCACCATAAGTAATTTGATTTCTTCAAAGTATTGTCGGTGGGCCTTTCGCCCAAGCGGTATGATTCTCACCATGCCCCTTTCTTTTCATTGTTTTTTATAGTTTTAGGGAGAGAGATACAAAATCATATTTATGTCGAAAGGCGTACTTACGCCGAAAGGCGTACTTACGCCGAAAGGCATACACCTATTGACAATGGGCACAATTAATGATATTTTAACTTTATTTAACCTTAAATCCTAATTTGATGGCTATGCATTGAAGATGCTGGCATATTCTTAGTCTTCCTCCAAAATCAATGGGTCAGATTTATTGTTCATAACTTTCTTGCATTTATCAAGGCATCAATTAACATGTTTACTTTTTAACATTTACCTAATCACATTAAAAAAATACAGTAAGGATATGTAATTGCCACGTTTAAATACAGCCTAATACATTTATCAACCTAATGCAGCCAAACGTTTCATATTACCAGCTGCCATCTCATGACCGCCTCTTACCGCGTGTTCGTGGATCGTGAAGTGCCCACCACATATTATTTATCTACTGAATTTTATTCCCTCTCGTTACTGTGCCTGTCGCCACCTGCTGGATTTTTATGCTCTCGATTTACTGTACCAGTCGACGCTTGTTTGATTTAGATTTATGCTCGAGGGTTGTTCTGAATTTTATTCCCTCTCATTACTGTGCCTGCCGCCACCTGCTAGATTTTTATGCTCTCGGTTTACTGTACCAGCCGCCGCTTGTTTGATTTAGATTTATGTCCGAGGGTTGTTGTGAGTGCACTTGCCTACTGGCACATGTTTATGCATGGTTCGATTCATATTGCATGGTTCGATTCATTTTTAAATTATTTAATCACATAATCAACTATGATCTTGGGGTTTGCTTAATAATATTAATAATATTAATGAATCTTGTTTAGTTGAAAAAAAAAATTAAATCCATAACATCAGGCATTCATGAAAACTTTTTGCTTCCATGGCACTCAAATTAAGAGAGTGCCATTTAGAGTCACATAACTTCGTTCGACAACTCTTATAATTACAGTATGAAACACTCCTCACAGTGTTTAATCAAGCTTTAATTATATGTAAAAATTGTTAACATAAACAATTTTAAATTTACATTATTATTAATTAAAACAAAACAAAATTCCATATAAAACAGTACACTTACGATAAATACGTTTTAATTCGAAAGGTATGTAACTTAGAAAGATCAAATCTTCCTGAACAAGCAGATTATTCAGGTATGCCAGAAAATTTTAGAGAGAGAAAGATACCTTACTACTTAAAAGCTGGTTCTCAACCAGCAACATAAATTCCTGCATACATAAAACAACAGAATATTGAATTTAAATGTTTGATTGACCTATGGCTATGAAAAATCCGGAGAGCTCAAACAAAAATTATCGTTAAATTAGTACTTGGTTAGTCAACATTTCAATATCTACTGTATTATATATACTTGTCTTTGCATTCTTTATCTCATTGAGCAACATTCCGTTCTGTTTACAGAAAATAGAAAATTTAAGAGAATGATAAAATTAATGACGCTTATCGGCGTATATCAACCACTTTTATAAAGTGGTTGTTGCTAGTTATAAGTATAGTCTAAATTTTTGGTTTTTTAAAGTTTTTATGATTAATTTTCTTGAAGTCGATTGAATCTGATAATTAGAGTATTCTAAGAGTTTTAGATAAATTTATTTCTATTTTAGTTGATTATATAATTTATGAATAACCATTACTTTAATCAAACTTTTTCTTCCCTACTTTATTAATCGTAAACACAGTTTATATCCAAAAACCTAGAAATATTATATTCTATTAAAGTCATTAAACTTTGTACATAGAACTTGTCTTAAACTTAAGATCACACAATCTACAAAACTGACATAAAATTTTATCTAAACATCACTGATTATATTAATGTCAATTATATTTATGTGTGATATGTAAGGCTTTCATATTTGCTTAATTAACTTATTATATCTCAGTTGACAGGAGTGGGGTAGTTCTCTCTTGCTACTATTCACTAATGTAAGGGGGCACTCCTACCATATGACTAAGTCAAACAAAAATAATTCATACTCCAACACTACATGTAAATATATATCTCTTGGATACTAAATAAAATATTTTCAAAACAATGAAATAAAAAAAATCAAATTTTTGAAAATTATAAATTAGATGAAAAGCTTCCATTTAATATATATATATATATAGTGATGAGCTATTTCTTAAAAAAAAAAAATCATTTTACGCCTATTTGAAGTTTAAAGAGGATAGATATATATATATATATAAATTCAAGGGACAAATAATTTTTTTTTTTATAATTTTTTTTTAATAGTGATTAGCTATTTCTTAAAAAAAATCA